>VXBQ01013755.1:9149-22168 GCA_013400175.1 Phainopepla nitens
ACACACTGCTCTAGTGCCTGTGGCCAGTCTGTCTGGGACGAGGGTGTTCAGTCCAAAATGGATGGGAAAGGATGCCTGTCTGTGAGCTACCCAAATAGCTCTGCACTCACAAATGTCATAGTCCTTGCCTGAGCTGTGACCCACCCTTTCTAGGGTACAAGGCCTCATGTATTGCCCTGAAAATCACTTCACCCTTTCCAATACGTCCTAGTGTCCTTCTGTGATGTAGAGTTACTGTAAGATCTGTACAGACTGCCCACTTCTGTCCAGTTCTGCAGTTTCAGTCATCTTAAAACTCCCAAATAGTCTAGACTTGTTTGCACAATGTTCTCTGGACTCCAGGCCCTGGTGTTCCCAAGGGAGAGCAAACAAGGAGGTGGAAGCTGGAACATGGAGGCTCTGGGAAAGCCGCCCGTGGTGGACAGCAGTCTGCTTCCTCCCTCTCACTTCCAACAGGTTCCTTCCTCTTTCAGAGGAGAACAGCTTGCTCTGCACTGGGGGCTGGAACTTCCTTCCCATGGAGGAATCCGGGATTCTGGCACCTGGCACGGAAGGCAGTTTTGGGTCAGCAGCTCGAGTACTGCTTTCCATGAATGTGGCCCTCAGCACCTGGTGCGAGAGTTGGTGTTACATTATATTATGGGTGCAGGTGATGGCAGAGCATGGTAAAAGTCCACTGAGCCACCCTGTAGTGCCCTCTGACCCCATTTTCACAGCTGGTGGTTTCTCATCTTTCCTCTGGACCAAGGCCCCAGGATGTGCTGTGAAATATCACGGAGTGATGCAGAGCCCAGCAGATGAGGCTCTGGGTCATATGTGTGTGGTGGGGTGGGAATTGCCATTTTCTATGCCAGAGGATGTTTTCTCTTCTATCATTTGTAAAACACCTTGCCTGCCAAGATCACTGTCCAAGGCTCAATCTCTTGGGCACTGTGACCCCACGAGTCCTTTGAGGTGCTGCCCCCTTTTTCTGTCTTACCTGTCCATCCTACACAGTTTTAAGCACAAAGGACCAAAAAAGCCCAAAGGTAGTGGGGTCATATACTGTGCTGCTGATCTGGGGAGGAGTTAAGATAGGCAGTGCTGGAATAAACATTTAGGGAGAGGCAGCCAAGAGAGATTTCCTCCTGGCTGAGCCGTGGTGTTGAAGCTGTGAGTGTACTCTGTGGGTTATGCTGCTTTGCTTTGCCTCTGCCATTACCTGAGGCAAGTCCAGGACATGCATGCCTACTTGTAATCAGGTGAGGACACCATGCTGGGCAGTATCACTCTGAAAAATTGGGCAGTGCCGTGTGGGACATCAGGACTAACCTGAATGCTGCTGCTGTGGGAAGAGTGGTGGGGATTTCAACAGAAAGGTGATAGCTCCGTGGGACCAAGTGGGAACTTGGACTCTGTGGGTGTTTCTACCTGCATTCCCTAAATTGTGAGAAGGTAGCTGAGTCCAGCTATGCTGTGCAGATTGTCTGGAAGACACATGAAGAATGGCTTGCAAGAGCCAACTCTTAGCTCCACTCAGGCCAGGATAAAATGCCTGGATGCCCTGTCCCAGGGTTTGCTTACTGCCAGTCAGCGCTGCTGGAGCTGTCAGGCCAGCACTGCCACTCAGCCCTTTCTATACCAGCGTTTGCATTGCTGATGAGATTAGCATAGCTGGGCCAGCAGTGGACAAAGGGCGTAATTCTCAAGATCCTCTCTGCTGTGGCTGCCAGCAAAATAAAGCAGTTATGGCATCAAGTAGGGAGTCTGAGCTTTGCTCTCAATTAATCTTTTAACAGCAGGAAAAGCTAAAAATATAAGCTGTTTTTGAGGAACTAGAATATTCTCAGGCTTTTCAATTAGGTCTGGTCTGCCGACCTCTTTCCTAGACTGACAGTCTGGGATCTTAAGGTATTTGCAATGCTCTGTTCTGGCTATATGATAAATCTGGAGAGAAAAATTGGTGGCATCAATCTGCCACCCTGAAAGTGCTCCTCTTGCTGCTGTGCCTGTTCCCTGTAACCAAAGGCTGTTTTGTGGCTTAGATTTGTTGAGGAAACAGACTTACAGCTCTTCTCTTTCTTCTGTGCAGCAATTTCCCTGGCAGCTCAGTAGGAATGATTTATTACAGATTTCAGCTGTTTAATTCTGTTTCCCTACAATATGACAGTGTTGGAGTAACTGAGCAAAACGCAGTCATGTTTCCGGAGGAAGGCTGCTATCAGAGGCCACCCCTGGAGCAGAGGCTGGAAGCAAGGAGGAACAGTTTACCAGGAAATGCCTGTGTTCATGTACTGGCACTTTTGGGAAGGAAAAGGAATCTCACCCTTAAAGCTTCCTCGCTACAGGACTCCAAACATTGCTGATGAAGCTGTTTGAGCAGCAGTGAGGATGCTGCCCTCCAGAGCCTGGGAAAGGTCTGACCAATGTGGTGGTCTGGAGAGCAAATTCTGTCCTTAAGTGAACCTTCAAGTGCTATTTTTGGAGTGTAGGTTTTCTTCTTTTTTTTTTTTTTGTTTGTATGTTTGGTTTTTTAAATTCCTTTTTGGTGGTGGTTTGGGTTTTTTTTGGTGCTGAAAAGAAGAGGTATCGTTTGTGCAAATCCCTGTAAGGCAAGAGAGAATTTCCTTTGGAGTGAGCTGGCCTGAAACTCGATACGTCTCTGATGTGTGTTAACAGAGAAATGAAAAGATAGTACCATAAAGTGATAGGGGATAATGAATTTCATCTAGCATTATGTTGTCCTGGGAGATAGAGCTGGGGCAAGGGTACTGCAATAATGTTGTGCTTTGCATGACAATAACAGCAAATACCACCTTAACACACTTCCCTGGGGAGGGGTGAAAGGGTCAGTTTTCAGAGAGTCCCCAGGAAGGTGGAGTGAGGCAATCAAGAAGACAGAAGCCTGGGAAGAGATGCCAGGAGACTTACAGATGAGCAGTATGTAATAGCTGTGCATTTTTTGTAGCTTGAATTCAGTTTTCCCATTCTTTGTCCCAGCTGAACTGGGCAATGCTGGGCTCTTAACCTCACTGCAATCTTGAGAAACATACTCAAGAAACCATAACTTTAATACCATTCATGAGATGTCTGACCCAGGGCCTGAATGAATAAGTCTTTAACTTCTCTGTCTACAAGGCTGATAGATGAGTGGTGGTTTGTTACTGCACCAATCAGGGATTTTAAAAGGTTCTGCTGTGGGTGAACACTGCTGTAGACCTGGTCCTGGGAAGCTTTACTGGTTAGCAGGTCCTCAAAAGGGTTTTTGTAAGTGTGTGATAAAAACAGAGAACCTGAGGTCAGTACCTGGAAACTTACCAGCTCCTAGAGCTGGACCAGAGTATCAAGTCTTTATTCAAACACATGAATCTTTTAAGGTAAAGAATGCCATGACTTGTTCTCAATGAAGGATCCAGTCCCCATACCAGCCTTTTGAGACCTACAGCACTTTTCTGATTTGTAATGCTCTATCTGGGTCTTTAATTTAATTTTTTTTTTCTGGGCTATGCTAAGTTACTGCATGTCCTGGTCCCCTCTGGTGGCAGAGAGCACGTGGGTCAGTTTGTGTAGCCCAGCAGAGCTGGGTGCAGTCCCTGTGGCCAGCAGCAGATTGGGGCCAAGTTCTGCTTTAAGAAAGGTGGGAACAGAGGAGCTTCACAATTGGGAAAGCTGCTTGGTGTAGAATATGTGGTACCTTTTAATCCCTCCCCATCGCTGGGGCTCTCAGAGGTCTCGGTTCCACTCTTGCTCCACTCCCCACGCTGTGCCAGGGGCTGGGGGCTGCCCGCCCACTCTCCTTCCTCAGGGCAGGGCTGTGACTCAGTTTCCCTGAAACCTAAGGAGAAGGAAGGGGGTGGAGCAGGACCAGAGGGGGGCAGAGGGGAAGTTACAGCAGCTGGTAGGAAATGGCATTTTAGGGTGCTGCAAGGTGGCCCTACCCCATCTTGTCTGCTGGGGACGTATTTTGGGGTGCAGTGGTACGAGCTGTCTCTGTCTGCCATGGAGCTGGTGTTTCAGCATGTTGTTGGGCAGTTTTGTTCCAGCTGCAGAGCTGGCATTTTTGGCAGCCCTTGCTCCATACTGCCTTTTCCCGTGCCAGGGATCATGCTAGGCAGTGAGACCTGGCGTGTACCTTCCATATCCTCTGCATTCCCAGGTTCAGGGTGTATAATTATGCACAGTCCCACGGCACTGCTTCCCCAGCTTGTGGCTTTGGGCTGCTGGTCAGCATGTGGGTCTGAGCTTACCTCAGACCAGGCAAGAATCAGCGTGCAGGCTGTGTAGTAACAGCCTGGCATTCCTCACTGGCTCTGATTTGCTCCTGGTCATGGAGCAATGGCTCTACCTGGGGGCAGGAGCAGAGGAGTCCTTGCAAGACTGACAGTGAGGGTGCCCAGTCCCAGCTGTTTCCTTCCTCATCCCTATTCCTCTGTGTAACCCCAACTCTGCATGCATGGAGCATGTTTTGTAATAAACCTGCTGAACTGAGGGCAGGCAGAGCAAAACCAGGAGGCGATGAAAAGAGCTGTAAGCCCAAACCCTGCCCTTGCTGCCACAGCAGTGTGAGGCACAGTAGTTTGTAATGATGATGAGCATGACCAGAGACATCCCTCCCACCCTGTTGTGTGTATCTGATGCTTCCTTTGAGCCACCAACAGACTGTCAGCACAGCTCTTTCGTAAGGGGAGGGTAGGTCCAGCTTCCCATGGATGCTGCAAACCGCCTTGCTTCTATGAAAATCTCTTCATTTGAGGCAGTGCCCTAAGGGTTAAGCCATGGTTGTGGGATGGGGTTTGTAAGAGGAACAAAGAGGGCTTTTAAGGTCTGTGTTGGCCTAGGAATAGAGGGAATTGATTGAGCCTTTCCCAGTGTGTTGAATTACAAAGGTCATGGAGACCCTTTTGCTAGGAAGCAACAGCCTTTGAGGTCTCTGCTGGAAGTGGGGCAGAGAGAAAAGACCTTATGAAAGTCAGTGAGAGCAACTTAGTGGAGAGTTTTAAAACCAGGTGAAAACTGGAACTGTATCCTGGTAAATAATGACTGAACACCAGGCTGGGTACCTTCTCCCTGGCATTTTTGGGTGGTTTGGTTTTGCTCTATCTCCTTCCCCCTATTGCATTTACAGCTGCCCCCATACGTGGCACCTGAATTAGCAGCACCTCTGGTGTACCCAGAACTTGGGACTCTCCATCCTGCTCAGGGCTGGTGAAGGCAGCAGAAGTTAAAAGGCAGTGCCTGTAAGGGAGGATCTTTCCAAAATGCAGAAGAGGAGAGTCTCTGTGCCTACAGAGACTGTTTTCCTTGACAGAAGAGGAAGCCTCATACCTACCTGAGCTAAAAGTGGATTTTTCATGTGTAGTTGAGCAGGAAAGTTCAATTCTAGCTGGTTTCCAAGCCCCTCTTCTTAATGCTCTCTGCTCAGGATGTCCCATGGGGTACAGCAGCAGAGGGCTCAGCAAAGGAGAGGAGCTAGGAAAGGGATGGATGGCAGAAATCTGTTTCTCTTCCTGCAGCAAGATGAAAAGTGGACACAGGTAGTTTCCGTCTTGAGCTTTGGATGGCATGAGCCACCCAGCCAATGCACCCAAGGCATCTATGGGAAAAGGTGGTTTAGTCCTTAGAACTTTCAGGTTTTAAGTGCCAGTTCAGCAGGCATTTGGCCACTCAGCTCCATCCACTGGCACAGGCGTGCTCCCTCATCTGATCTTTCATTTAAAGTAATTCCACTTCTGATCTTTATGTTGGATCGGATGGCCTCAGATGTGATTTTTGGAGCAAAGGACTGTTTGGGCTCTGCCTGGGAGATGAGAGCTGGTTCTAGGGAATATCCCATGAGGATCTCTGCAGCCACCACCTAAGTTAGCAGCCTAGAGGCTTCTCTACTTTTTCAAGCACTGGAAGGGCAGGACTGTGGGAACACAGAACTGCAAGAGGAGGGCTTGTTCTGGAGCTCTAAGAAACCAAAACATCTGTTCACCCTGTTAGCCAGCCTGTTCTTGGGGTCATTCTCTGTGTAATGCAACTCTCTAAGTAACCAGGAACTGTTTCAGCAGAAGCATCAACTTTATGGACTCATTGCTGCTTAGCATGGACGTTGAGAAGGCCTGAATTCCTTCATCTGTTGTTGCTCCAGATTCTCTCTTCTCACCCCGTCCGAGGCTTGCCACTAACAAACATAAATGTGGGTGTATAACTGGGCTCCTCTCTGCTGGTAGTGCCCAGGTTGGTGACCTGGAATGTGCTGTTTGAAGACAGCAGGGTCTACTCGCTGTATTTTGGGTGAACACTCTGCCACTCTTTCCAGCCACCTGGACTGCAGCAGGGGAACATGAGGCACTTGCAAGAGTTCCCCTTGGTGTGGGAAAGATCAAGAGCAGCTTGGCTGTCTCCACTCTTCTCCCATCCCAGCTGGAGAGGGGTGTTGCAGATGGGATGTTACCCCTCTGTTAGTCACAAAGGAGGGTGTGGCAGGAAAGTCTGGCTCAAAAGTCAGTCAGTCTGGCTCAAATTGGAGCAGTCCCCAGCTGCTTAACTGGATGTAGGGCAGTCCCTCAGCTTCCCTCTGTGCTCGGGGGCTATGTCAGGGAGCTGACCCTGTCCAAGAGCTCATATAGGTTTGTTGATGCTCTCTCAGGGGCTCCCAGAGTTTGTAGACAAGCCCATCTTTTCAGTGATGGTAGGCTGATTGAGGCATGTGCATTTAAATTCCTGGGTCTGTCCTGCTGGTGGCTGCTGAGTTTCGCTCAGGAGCTTGCCCAGTTGCTGTGAGCTTAGTGGCACTGTGACCATGGTGCTGGCCCTGCTGACGCATGGTGAGCACTGTAGATCTCCCCCCTGCTTCCCTAGAAGGACCTGAAGTACTGGAGCATCCTGATGAGAGGAGGAGTGCTGTGCAGGGGAAGCTGCAGGAGCCCATAAGGCTGCCACGGGACAAAAACTTGTATTTCGTTGTCCTGAAAAGAGAGAAGAGGCTCTGTGTATACACAGTGAGGATAAAAAATTTAAAAGTCCAGGGAGAAGCAGCTGTGCTGGCATACAATCCTGCACTTTGGCAGAAAGTCATTCTTTGTGCCTATTAATATGTGACATTCTAGCCCAAAGTGTTGTCCCTCGCTCCCTGGCCAAAACATGGTTTACTTTGGCCTTAACTCCTGAGTGTCAGGGCTTTCTGTCTAAGCTGGGGCTGCGTGACCCTGCTGAAGACATAATGCTTGATTGACTTGTGCTCTTGCAGTATACTTGTCCCAAGTAGCCTGTGTGTGGCTGCAGGCAAAATGCTGCAGCTGGCCAAGTGCTCCTGGGTGCAAGGGACCAGAGCCCCTTGTCAGCATGACTCTGACCCATGTGATGTGGAAAGAGTGAGAGAAGAGCCTGTATGATGCCAGTAATTTTCTGTTGTAGTCCATAGGGAATAAATCCTTGAGCTGCAACAGGGAGAGGCACAGGTCTGTGACCAGGTGAGCTGCATGGAGCAGCATCTCGTGTTCACACCACAGCTCTCCTGTGCTCAGACACAGATGGATGTGCAGAGCCCCTGTGTGTGCCACAGCCCTTGCTGGGCTTGGCACAGCTGCACAGTGCCATATTCCTCTTGTCACCTCTGTCTGCTCTGGTCTCCCTGAGGAGGCTGAGGTTACCTGCACAGCCCTCAGAAGGGTTTAGCAGGTGGAGGCAGTGTGTGTGGCTTGGGAACAGGCCAGGATGTGGAAAAGAGGAGGGCAATGTAGTGGGGCAAAGCCTGTTTGAGCCTCAGCCCCAAGCATGAGGGAATTGCCAGTGAGAGGAGCAGCCTGCAGAGGATCTGCGTGTGCAGGGATCACGTGCGTGACTTGCACTGTCCACACTCAGGAACTGGCCCAGCCTGTGGGGCCTGCATGCACAGTGGCTGATGCCAGCTGACCGTAGCCATGCTTAGAAGAAGTAATTTTGTGTCTCCCAGGAATCTGTCCACCTTGAAGAGTAAAACCAGGAAGAGGCACAGCCTGGAGGGGCACGTTTGGCTGTACCCAGAGGCAGCTTAGCTGGCAGATATCTTGCCTGTGGATCTGAGCTGTGGCAGTGCTGGGTAACCCTCTCACAGCCAGCAGGGTTGGGCTGATAAAGGGAATGGGTCTGCCTGAAAAGCAGCCTCAGAGCCTGGAGGAAGCCCTCCCCTAGCATTGCTCCTTATCTTGGCAGCACTCCCAGCCTGCCTCTGCCCCTTCTCCCCACAATGGACTTGAGCCAGTCGTGTCCCCCCTGCACCTCTAGGTGCTGCAGGGGACAAGGGTTCTGGCATGGCCAGGCTCCCTGCACAGTTTGCTGCCTTGCAGAGTCTGTGTCATTGCCCGTGTTCCACACACACACACACTCTCACACACTCCCTTCATGCATGGTGGCAGAAATGAGTTAGTCAGGAGGGGGTGAATCACAGGGGAGTGAGTCAGTGGGGAGGCAGAAGGCAGGTGTGTGTGCAGGATGGGCCTTCAAGGGGGCCTAAGGGTCTGGCAAATCATGCTGAATCCCTGGGAGATGGGCTGAGGGTGCCAGAGGAGAGCTGGGAAAGCCACAGGGCCTAGCAGGTGGAGGCAGTGCCTATGCCTTGAGAACAGGCCAGGATCTGCATGCTGGACAGCTGTGGGTACGTTGCTGTCCTGGAAAGGCTTGGGGCATCTTTGGTGCTGAGGCTTTCCCAAAGAGCAGCACTGCAAGGGAGCAGTGCAGGGACCAGGTATGCCTGCCTCCAGTGAATCAGGTGGATCTTCATCCCCACACAGGCAGTGGGGTGTCCAGCCAGCCCTAGGCAAGCTGAGCAAGTCTCTGTACTGGTTAGATCCTGCTCAGTTGTCTGGGAGAGCAGATACAGGATGGGAAAATGAGTGATACTTGTTGGGGCAGAGGATGATAAACAAATAGCTCTGGATTGAGTGAAGACAGCATGGAGGAAGAGCTGGGATGCAGATAGTACACTGGAGATTTGGGGACATGGGTGGTTGTTGGCTCCAAAACCCCTTGTGTGACCTGGGCTCTGCTGCAGACCCTTGAGGGTATTGCAAGGGTCACAGATGGCTGCTGCCCTGACCGAGGGACCTGCTCTGGACTGCTGGGCTTCCATCTAGCACAGCTGGTCTCTGCTGAGTTGGACTCCTAATAGTCCTGCTCATCACTCCTGCAGACAGGTCCCTCATGGGCATGGTGGAGGCAGCCTTGGTACCAGAGCTACAGCAGCCCAACCAAAGCTCTTGGTGTCTAGGGCCAAACTCCTTGGAGCAGGTACTTGGGAATTCTGTCTTGGAATAATATAGGTGTGTTGCAGCAGGCACTGGTATTGCTACCAACCAGAAGAAGGATCAGATACTTGAACAAAAGCAGCTCCTGCTGATCTCAGGCTGAGATGAGTCTCTGACTTTCAACATCCCCAAGGTATGCAAGTGCGGGTACCGCCTGTCCTCCCTGATGGCACTCTTGCCTGGGCAGGATGGAGCCCAGCAGGCCCCAACAGTCTCCAGAGATGAGCTGGAGTTCTGGTTTCTTGTGTGCTGCAGTGGGCAGGGGCTGTGAGTGGTGGGCTCGTGCAGGCTGGGGGAGGAAGGCGGTGAAGGGGGCTCTCACTGCTGCTGCAAGCTGTGGGTTTGCAGTGAAGCTGCAGCTTGGCTCTCCTGGGAGGTGCCCAGAGGCAGGATGAGAAGTGATGGCACACAAGGGAAATTCCTATTAGATATCAGGAAAAATATTTCCCTGCAAGGCAGTTAGACACTGGAGTAGGGCCCAGAGAAGGGAGGCAGTTTCCACACTTGGTGACTTTCAGCCCCTGGCATGGGCAAACCCTGAGCAGTTTGCTTGAACTTGGCCCTGCTGTTAGCACGACTGGACCCAAACCCTCTGAGGTCCCTTCCCACTGTTGTTCCTCAGTTCTGCAGTTCTCAGGTTGTTTGGCAATGTCACATCTCGGGGACTATTGGACTGACCAGCTTGGAGGTACATGGAGGGCTCAGAGTCTTGTTCTGTCTGTCCCCTTCTCACTTGGACCCATCTGTATGGTATTAGCAGTGATGGGAGATGGAGGCACTGCCTTAGGAGCATTGCTCAGCTCAGTCAATTACCCTGGCCTCTCTTAGCTGGAGCACTCATCCTCTGTAAGTCTGCACTATTTCCTTCCCACATGAGCACAAGAAGCCACTGGGCAGTGAAGCACAGGATGTAAAGCATCCTCCTTGCTCTGCTGGAAGCACAGAGCTGTGATGTGTAGGGCGGTGCTGGTGTTTTTGGAAGGCTCATGAGGATGTTGGCCTCCAGTCCTCCAGATGGAAAGTTTATCTTCCTCATGGTGCCTGTCCCAGAGATAGTGGTGATTGGAAGGGAAATCACTGGTAGGTTTTTTAAAGGTTCCAGCTGCTTGACCATCTTCAGCAGATGGATGCTGAGATGAGCCCAGAGGACTGTCTGGAAAGAATTATTTGCTCCCAGTAGTTTCTGTTTCTTTGCCAGCCTTTTATTCTCATGGCTGCTCTTTTCCTGATCCTGTCCTTCTGCAAGGCTGGCTGCTGGCAGTCTTATGAGCCTTGTCTTCAGGAACAACTTTGCTCGGTGATTTATTGTGTCTCCAAGCTTTGACCTGGTGTCTGATGCTGCAGAAGCCCATGCCTGGTGTGTAAGTGTTCAGAGGGTGTTTACAGTGTTTGGCCTATCCAGTCTGCCAGAGTAATGAACCAGAGAAAAGGGGTCTGCTCGTAGTCTTGGCGCCTGGGTTAAGCTGACCTGCAGAAGTAGCTACATCTGCTTTCTTATCTGGCAGAGGCTGGGTGGATGTCCAGGCTCCCTTTATGTGGATTTTCAAGATCTAGAACATTCTCATAAACGATGTTAGTCCTCAGATCCCTTCTGAAGTTGCTCCTTTCAGCCTTTTCCATCGGGCTTCTTGACATTGGGCTGCCATCGCCCTGTGCAGACTGCTCTCTCTTCCTTGGCAGCCCACATGTAACTCAATATTGCTCTGGGCATGCTGGCTTTACTTGGATATCTCTGTTACAGCACTGCCCTGCGCATCGGGAGCAGCAGGATCTGGTGGTTTGGGCCAAGAGGTCCCTGAGGTCTGTTCCCAGCTGCAGGAGCAGGTGCTGTGTTGCAGGGGGTGAGCTGGTTTCTGGTAGGTCACGGAGAGCTCTTAGGTCTCTCACAGGCTCTGTCTCCCAAGGAGAGTGAGATCTAGAGGGACATCTGTGTCCTCAGGGCATGGATCAACCACCAGTTGAAGATGTTTTTGACTCAGTTGCCTCTGCTGCCTGTGGGGCCCCTGTGGGTTCACTCTGTGTGGACCAGGAGTTTGCAGTTCCATGGGGTATAATAGGAGCTGGACCATGTCCTCTGCTGCCCTTCATATGGGTATGCCTACAACTTCTCTCACCCCCATCTTTCCCTTCTCAGTGCCTTCTGCTCTCATGTGTTTCCTTTCATTATGGGCAACAGTGTGAATGTTTAGATGATAGTTGTGGCACCCTTTTTCTAAGTCCAGCAGGGTTTCACCTTCAGTCCTGCAGGAAAGAGAGGTTTTTCTTTTCTACGACAAGGAGCAGGACATTGAATTCATGGTGGAAATATTCCTTCCCTGCAGTAGCCCTGATTGTGTCCATCTTCTTAAAATCAAAGATGGACAAAGCCTCACTCTTATGGCCCAAATACCTGCCCAGCACATGTCATGACCCTGGCCTTTGCTTAGACTCGAGCCTTTCTGAATCGCAGCTGGAAAAGGGTGAGTTGGGTGGGTGTGCACAGCCGTGTGTGCCCGTGTGTGTGTGTGTGTGTGTGTGTGTGGTATCTGCTCCCCCTGTGCCACGTACATGTCTAGTACAGGGAGGGGGAAAGATGCTGAATGTCCCCACAGCTGCTGCAGCCTTATCTGCAGGCTGCAGCTTGGTAACCAAGCAGGAGGCCCGAGTGCCTGTGCTCAAGCACCTCCCTTGGAGGGCTCTTACAGTAAAAGGAAGTGTATTGCAAGAGGGCTTGTGGTGGGGAGGGGCAGTTCCCACGGGGCAAATGCTGCAGTGCACAATCCTTGCTGCCCTCCCCGCTACGAGCCATTTGCCTACTCTCTCTTCAAACGTGTAGCTTTGGCACCCGGAGCTGATCAGAGCAATTCAGCATCCCTGAGACTTTCTCCACTGCCCTGAGGTGACTGAGTGGGGAGGTGTGGAAAGGTGATGGTGCCGTGGGTCTGTCGGGTGTCAGGGACTCGTCAGGGCAGTGTGTGCAAGGAGACTTGGGCTGGTGGGACTGCGGGTGTGTGGCCGTCGGGCATGGGAGGAGCCTGGGGCAAATTAAGGTGTGAACTGCAGCAATCGGCAGGCAAGAGAGCACAGAAAAGAGCTAGAGGCTTGCCTTGGGGGATCATGGAAACAGGACGGGATCTGACAGTGGTTGAGGATGAGGTGGGAATGAACAGGAGCACACTTGTGGGGATACAGAGCCCAGTTGCCATGTGAAGGATGTGGGGAAAGGGCAGTGTTGTGCATCTGGGTTTAGGCAGTGTGAATGGCTACAGGGCATCGGGATACAGAAGGAGCTGGCTTGGTAAGGAGGCTTTGGATGCCAGTGGCTGTATGCAGCGGTGATAGAGGGAGAGGAGATGGCAGAGCTCTGAGCAACAGGGCTGCCATCACTTGCTGATTATGGTGCTATCTTCTCCCAGGTTGGAAAACATCACCCCACCACTGGAGCTCCCTGTCAGAGGTTACTTTTTCTGTATCCAGCTAATAGTGCTGGAAAAGGGGCTGGGCTGTTCAGGCTGCACACCTAGATCGTACTTCCCATGGTGCACAGCCTGGGATAGGGAGCTGACAGGAGGGGAGTTTCTGTATGTGATTGTCTTACCACTGGAGTTGAGTTAAACAGGTTAGTATACATTTTGCAGAGCTTCTGATGCAGACCCCAACTGCGGGGTGTTATTCCTCCTCTTGGGAGATCAGATAAAAGGGACTCTTGTTGCTAAAATTTGTAGATCACTTAGAGTGGTGAGGGCCTCATCCAGATTGGGTCTGGGGAATGCCAGACCTGGGACAAACATC
>VXBQ01013756.1:0-20776 GCA_013400175.1 Phainopepla nitens
TTTCTCTACTGATATTAAACAGAACGTTTCTAATAAGCATAAAGGTGAAAAAATGCCAAGGACTCTGCCACAAAATCCTTTTGTGCGCAACACTGGCCCACAGGTGGGGGAGTAAGAAAGAAGGGAGAAAGAAATCTCTTATCCACCCTTCCAAATTCTGTAAATATACCCTAGTCTCTCACCCCAAGAAAACCTTTGGAAAATAAATGTTTGTACATCTATGTATACCATCACTTCACATCATATCCTCACAAGTAAAACTGATGTATTTTCCTGAGTAGTAAAGAAGATGCCTGAAACCCTAGAAATCTTAACATTCAAGAGATGTGGCTGCTCCTCATCTATCTTGGGCAAGTTCCCCAGTATTCCACACCTGAATAAATCCTGTATAAAGTTTTGGGGGGTTGAGGAGTTTTTTGGTGTTTTTTGTTGTTGTTTTTGTTGTTTGTTTGTTTTTGTTGGGTTTTGGCTTTGGGGGTTGTTTTTGTTTTTATGTGCTAGCTCCCTTTTATTACAAACAGATTTATAAATCCTGTTTAAGATACCTGCTATGAATGTGCATGGAATTTGTCCCATCTGACAGAGACATCCACATAGAGATACAAATGTTTTCACGGGTGTAGTCTAAGTCATCATTCTATGGCTACTTTGTATGGCTACTGTGACAGATGCTAAACCAAAACCCTCTCGATTTTCAGAAGTCCCAGGACTTCTTCTTCCTAGGGTCTAAGACCAAGTAATCACAGCCTATTTTCTCTAGGTTTTCAGGCAGTGCACTCTTGCAATGCACAAAACATGGTAGCAGGAATTTGGCACATTTTCCCCAGAACGAGGAATATTTTGAGGTGTCCAAATCAGCTATATTCACTGCAGCAAATCAAATACAGTATGATAAAACAGCATAGAAGGAAAAAAAAAAAAAGACAAAAAATGTTGAGGAAAAAATTTTCTGCCTTTGTATTCAAAATATACAAAATCAGACATGCATATGAGTTTATCATACTTAATTTTATTTTTCTTATCAAACCAAAGTTTATGGAAACCATCTCTGTCATCTCTTGTCTGCCTTCCAAGCTTTCCCAATGAGAATAATCTGGAAGTCAAGCCTTCAGTATTTTCCTTATTAGCTAACTTAAGTGTTGTTTCCAACTTTGAATCTCCACCTTACCCCACAGATATTTAAATCTGTTGGAACAGCATTCGGGTTTCAAGCCCTTGGAAGTTTTAAAAACATTATACTTGCCTGCAGAAAAGTCAGTTTGGTCTACCTGTGTGTGTGTATTATACTACCAAGTTAAAACAGAAGTTGCACTTTGAAACAAATATCTCCTGTTATAGTCAAGAACATTAAATTCATTATAAAATTCTCTTTAAAATTTACAAATTAATTTAAAAGAGAAGGCTATGTGTGCCCTGCAATATGCTTTAACATTTATTTAAGCCCAATATCTAAAGATTTAATAGTTTGCAGCAGGTGGCACAGACAGCCATTATTCACCCCTTCTTTTTATTTTTTTAATGAGTTTGGGGTTGTTTGTTTTTTAAATTCACAAACACACAGTATGCCCTCTAGGGCTAGCAAAGACTGGTTGGCAACAAGATAATCTGCATCTGTGTCCCTTTCCCACATCTGCTAGAGGACTCTGAGACAGCCAAGGTCTCAGAAGCAGAGGCACAACTCCACAGTAAGACTGCTGCCAGCACCCAGCAAGGTTCAAATGAAACCTCCCCTGAGCTGCAGTCACAGCTTTGATAACAGTGCAGCTAACCTCAAAGTTCAAAACACATCTTTTTCTATGGCACTTCAAACTCCTAGGCATACAAAAGAAGCAGCAAGTCCACCACAGCTATGTATTTCTGTGTATTTCTGTTTAGCCTTTTTGCTAATTGGCCCACAGTTTAAAGCTTTAGCTGTCCAGAATCAAAGATAAAATTTCTTCTTTTTTTTTTTTTTTTGGGGGGGGGAGTGTTCCTAAAATATTTCTATCATTTCTGATGCTTAACTAAGCTGCAACACTGTATCCTTTGATTCTGCCTGAAGAGAATGGCATTGCAAGCCCAACAGGAGACAAAGACTTTTAGGCAAACCAAATGTTCTGCTTTTCTCTCCACGAGATATCTCACCAACAAAAACAACCAGTCCCCACCCACAAAAAGCTTAACTAGGAAATTCTATATTTTGCTTATCCTATTTACACAGCTGTGATAGGCATTGCTTGCATGGTTCCTACTTGCAATGAGACAAACTGCCGGTTGTCTCTTCACACTGTAAAAACCTAATTGCAGCAAAAGCACAGTATTTCCAAAGAACAGTGGTAATATCACTATGCTGAATTAGAGCTTCTTCAGACTCACATTAAAGAGGTCCATAAGTAGGTGTAAATGATCTTTCTTATCTACGAAATGAGGAAACATTTCGTTTCTGTGACAGAGCCTGGGTTTAGGCACCATTTGAACAGCAGGCTGAACATGATTGATAGCAAACAGATCTAACTTTAATGCTTATGGAAGCAGAATGTCTCCGTGTGACTCACAGCATGGACAGCTCAACAGGGTCATCTAAAAATTTCATCTGCTAAGACATTCTGTAAACTGTTTGATGCAGCTGTGTCACAGACAGCATTGCATGTACTCCACAAACAGATTTTTGTAGAGGTACCAAGTGCCTTTTAGTCAAGTACAATATGGAGATTTTTTGCTTTGTGTTAGTTCATCCTTGTTTAGATTACTTAGGCTGGCATTTACTTGTGGCATCAGTTTTCTGATGACTAACTTGATTAAATGTTAGCTGCTCTAGGTTGCTAGAAAGGTGTTCAGTACTCTACCTCCAAAGACCAAAGGAAAAGAGAAATTTCCCAAAAATCTTTAAATTTTAAATTCTAATTAATAGAGCAATGTTATTTTCTCCTATGTCCATAATTTTTTTCACCAAGCAGATACTAATTGACAATTGTTGCTATCTTCTACAGAATTTCATATTTTCCATTCAGCTTGGACTGCACAACAGCATGGCTTCTTCTCCTACTCTCTTTTCTGTTGCTCTTTACTTCCAAATTAAGGCAAAATACATACGCTTTGTTTAATCAAACCTATTTAAAGCTATTTGTTCTCAAACTGTCACCTAGACAATTAATTTAGCTGGCCTAAGAATGTGAATTTATGACTTTGGTAATCAAGCCTAAGAAGTAACAGCAGTGGGGAGGCAAGTTCTCATCTCTTCTCCTGGGCATGCTCAACCGCCCGGAGACAAGAGCATTCCTGATCTTAACAACACCATTCTTGCTACACACTTAACAGATTTCTGTCTTAAATTAATTTTCCAACATGGCTACACAATATGTACTTCCTGTGTTTGAGAAAATGGCTAACACAAACATATGACATTATATTTTAATAAATAAAAGAGGGAACGTTATTGAACCCTATAGCATGCTGTTAGTATTTTTAAACTATGTAAGAAGAGCTGCTCACATCCAAAAATCATTCCTTAAAATTTGACTTGGCTCTTTATTTGGCATCTCACTTGTACTTTCTAAGCCTGCATTTACAAGATACCAAACTAAATTAGTAAATAACTTATTCTAAAAAGACTGGAAATTCTTAGTCAACTACCAAGATGGACCTTGAATCTTGATGTAGGCCTGAATAAATATCTAAACCACAACTTTATATTCTGTTTTGACAGCATTACAACTGCAAATGACTGAAAAAAACCCAGGGAATAAATGGTGCTTTCAGCCACTGTGTCTCCAGGTTGGAATTGTTAGAACCAACGAAAAAGCTTCCTATTGCCTTTACACCTCCATTATCTATCTTGAGAACCAACCTCAGCATTCAGCATCCCAAACTTTTTTCAGCAAAACACTGTTAGAATCTTTTGAATTACAAATGTTATCATCTGCCTTATTTTTAGTCTTCTCCCACTCTTCTCTGTGTTCATCATATGCAATGTCATCTTTAGTTCCCAGAAAATATTACTGCACCATAAGAAACTACCATCACAACTGTAGTTTCTTTCCATACCATTTTTCAGCTGAGTCACAAAATAAAGATATTTCCATTTGTCCTGGTAATAGTACATTCTGAAAAAATGTGGACTAGGGCATGGCACATCTCCACAATAATTTAAATTATACATATTATCTTATTGACTAAATTTTTTGGGGGAAAATGGTAATTTTTTTAGCTTCTTGGGGGAAAGGAAGAGATTATTGGTATAGCAAAATAGCAACTTAGAGAACAAGCAGTTCAACTTGGTCAGCAAATAAAGCAAGATTTGAAAGCTCTCTATGTATTCTTACCTTTTCTGGATCAAATTCAAGGTTTTTAAACAAAACATTTACCATTTTTCAAATTGGATAAACCCTTTATTCTCTGTTAGGATTGTAAGTTCCTATCACAGGAAACAAACAAAAAACAAAACAAAACAAACAAAAACCCCCACAAAACAAACAAACAAAAAAAAGAAACCACAAAAAAAAAAACCAACAACAAAAAAAAACAACAGAACAAAAACCACCACAACAGAAACTGGGCTCCATTTTTAATATTCTAGAATCATGTACTTCAAAGAAAAACTTCCGCAAAGAGAGCACAACAAACTTCGCTCCCTGTCCCTCAGTCTTAAAGGAGGATGAAGAGATAATCAGTCCTTGAAAAAAAGAAGAGAGACTGTGTTCTTCGTATTTTGCCTGAAAATTTAAAATCCCAGTAGAAATAAAGAAATAAAACCTGAGTTCATTATCAGCTTTGGAGACAACCAGCACAGTAAAAACTAGTACCATCTTTGACCTCAAGAAAGAATACTACTTCAACAAAACAGAAAGGATACTACACAGTTAGCATCTGTTTCACATAAATGCTTGGCTCCTGAAGATAAGAACCTTAAGCAGTATAACTTCTGCTGTGTTTTAAATACTGGCTGTTAATACCTTGCTGTAGTATGACATATGAAGATTTCTGTTACCTAAACCTAAAAAGACAAAGCAACAAAAATTAAAACTATCTAGAATTCCATTCTGTAAATAACATGTAACAACAGGCAGTGGTTGTTAAGAAAAGTTGCCTTCGTTCAAGTTTTCATGATCAAAGGTCTGGACAAGACCCCCACACTACAGTAAAGAGAAATTATATAACAATAGCATAATGACTGAAGGTAAAAAACAGGGGTAAGACAAAGAAACCCCAGCAATCAGGCAAAACATGGGCTTCTCTTCAACATCAAAAGCAGAAATTCCAAAACAAAATTTAACAGTGATGTCTTGGAGTGACAAATATAAAATGTTTTGGTTTATTTTCACATAGGAGAAAGATAGAAACCATGTCTATTCCAAAAAGCTCAGGTTTTACCCTCATCAAATAGGAACACATTTCTCAGCTAAAAGTTAAATGCTGACTAGAGAATCACAGAAGGATTTAGGTTGGAAAAGACCTCTAAGATCATCAAGTACAACCTTTGACCTATCACCACCTTGTAAACTAGATCATGGCACTAAGTGCCATGTCCAGTTGTTTCTTGAACANGTGCCATGTCCAGTTGTTTCTTGAACACCTCCAGGGATGGTGACTCCCTTGGCGGTCATTCCAATGTTTAACAACTGTTTTCATGATAAAATTCTTCCTGATGTCCAGCCTGAACCTCCACTGGTGCAGCTTGAGGCCATGTCCTCTCATCCTCTCGCTGGCTGACAGGAGGAAGAGAGCGAACCCCATCTCAACCATAGCCTCTTTCAAGCAGTGGGAAGTGATAAGGTCACCCCTGAGCCTCCTTTTCTCCAGGATAAACACCCTCAGCTCCCTCAGCTGCTCCTCACAGGCCTTGTGCTCCAGACCCTTCCCCAGCTCCACTGCCCTTCTCTGGACTCACTCCAGCACCTCAGTGTCTTTCTTGCAGTGAGGGCCCAGAACTGGACACAGCACTCGAGGTGTGGCCTCACCAGTGCCCAGTACAGGGGGACAATCCCTGCCCTGGTCCTGCTGGCCACACTATTGCTGNCATTGGCCTCAGTCCATGATCCAGCCTGTCCAGATCCCTCTGCAGAGCCTTCCTGCACCCCAGCAGATCAACACTCCCACCCAGCTGGGTGTCATCTGCCAGCCAAGAATACACTTGATCCCCTTGTCCAGGCCATCAATAAAGATATTAAACAAAACTAGGATCCATAATGAATTCTGAGGAACACCCCTAGTGACCACCAACTTTTGGAACAAAACAAACTTTTTGGAACAAAACATGCTTGCTTTTGCTCTCTTACCTAGACAATGAAAATGTAACAGAACTAGTATTTTTCATATAAGAAATCAGATTACATCATTTTAAAATACAGATGTGCAAACACCCATAGCCAAAGGAAAAAGGAAGCAAAAGGTGCAGTACAAAATTCTGACAATCCTTTGAGAAGAGATAAATGGATGAAAACAACAAATCAAGTATTCTAGATTACTCCTCATCATGAGCCTAAACTCTCAACTACAGTAAGTTTTCTCAAAACACACATACCTGCATAAAAGTCATATGATCAGAAAAGGTTAAGAGATTTTAACAAGGATCTGCTATAGAATACACAGATTCAATTCTTGGTTAAAAATTGTATTTACCTACATTAATTATGTATTTCATATAGCTAAGGTAGGAGAACGTATAAACTAGACTGCAAATGATTCACCCTATTTTTAAAAAAATCCGAAAACTGACGTTATGACTTAAGTGCACATAATGCACATAACACACTCAAGCAGGATCTGTACTACCCCTGAAGAGTGGTATCATTATGAAAGAAAACTTACTGGGGTTTTTTTTTGTTTGTTTCTTTTTGGTTTTTTTTTTTTCAGAATACATGCTTAAACAGGAACAGGAACATATATGTTTAAATCCATGGACTAGTGGTAGTAAAGAAATACTATGCCTTCCACATGTGCTTATCTCAAAACTTTCTTGAAACAAGTTTAAGTAAGACAACTACCATGCAACTAGATCTCCTGCAACTTTCCTCAAGAACCAAGTCAAATTCTACCCCAGATCATTCAAGAGAGGTTACAAGCTTGTTGAAAAATCTAATAAATATCCTCAATATTAAGCCTACTTTATTTACATAAATAATAAAGAATATATACAGAAATTCTAGAATATGAAGAAGATCTAAGTGGGTTTTAAAGTAGAAGAACATTAGACTCCACAAGAACTCTTATCAGGAGGGTCTTTTCTTGCTTGTAACAACCAACCTCCCCTGAGACTGAGAGTCAGACTTGGGAGCCAAGTAAGTTGCCTGTATACAGAAAATTTTAAAAAAATCCTACAACCATAAAATAACCATTGCTCCAAAATCCAATAAATCCAACAAGAGAATGGTTCTCAAAGAATATAACTCATTATAAGTTGGCTGCCTTTGCAACACTTTCAGTGGTGCAATAAATATATCATTTTTGACAAACATTCACATAGTTACCTGAGCCAGTTCTCATAAGTGGAAGTTTATACATACAATAAACATAAGGAACATACTCTTCCTTGAGCTGCCACGTGAGCCATACTAAAATTAGAGTCCCGTTTGTATTTCTGTATAACTTAACCACTGCAATCCAAGAAATTACATTAACAAGATACACCACGCTCCTTCCACTCCTCCTGCTTTCTACCCTTTGTTTTTTGAGGTCAGGATTTGTACAACTTCTCTCAACTTCATCTGCTGAGATTTTTAACTTCAGCTGTACCGATCTATCATTTTAAAATTTAAAATAACTAACAACTTAAAACAACTGACAGTTACGACGAGATTTAAACATTAAATGTTTTATAACCGAAGGAACAAATGCCATACCTCCAAGTTCTTTTACGTTCAAAATTGCATTCTGGAATGGCACTGCTTTTATACTAAAACCTAAGAAGAGAAATAAAGAGCATTAGTAAGCTATTTGTTAAAGGGGCCAGTTGGAATCAATTGCATATATTCAGAAAAAACAACTTTTTCCATCAAGGACCAGGATTTTGCCTGAGAAATTCTGTTTCAATATGTTTAAAAAGTCAGTTATAAGGGGATGGGAAGGGGGTAAGAGGTGGAGAAGTTCCATGGAGTGGGACAAGAATAAATCAGGATAAGCAATGGAATTTTCAATTATAACTACCTGGCACACAAAATTTAGCACAAAACTTCCATCCAGACCATCTACCAGATTCTAGTTCTAGAAAATCATCTTTTACTGCATCTGGAGCTAAAGTGGATAATTCAGACTACCAGCAATATGAGGTGATCATTCTGCAAATTTTAGGAGACATTGAAAACTTCCAATCACTGTATTCTTCCATTTAAACTTCATAGGTTTTGGTTGCACCTATTAATCCTTTATATAAATGTTATTAACTGAAAGATCCTTCTACAGACCTTAGCTGGATGTATAAAAATGGTCATAAGCACACTAGAAACATCTACTAGCCTGATTTAAACAAACAAAAAACCCAATGTGATCATTACCCTTAACTGAAAATTCAGACAGACAAGAGAAAGGGAATGTGAAAGGCTCCCAGCCATATCAATGTATTATACACTAAATTTTGCATGTTCAGTGCATACATGTATATGTGTACATAATACTTTATATAGGAAAAATTGTCTGTTCTTTCAGCAAAAAAATCCAGACAGACACTAAATTTATTTCCATCTAGTACAAGTAGTTTCAACATGATTACATACCTGTGAACTGAGTAAAGAATTTTTGAGAAAATGTGTTTCACTTCACATTTATTAGCTATCATTTAACAGAAACAAGATGCTTTTTCTCCCTGGTTAGACCAATAAGATGTTACAGTACTCCTACTATGGTCAGTGCTAGATGCAATAGAGGAAAGTACCAGAAAATCTGAAGGGAGTAATTATGAAATATTTTGGGGATTGTTGTCTTAAAAGAAATCCTAAACTCTTCCTAGAAAAAAAGGAAAAAATGAAATGGACCTGAGTGGTACTGATGAAATAAAGCAAAAATATATGTTATAGCTTGAAACCAGAGTGAAGAAGCTGTTACATTGTATTCTTGCATTCTCCACAATATTGTCTGATATGCCTCATTTAAGAAGATTTATCATAAGCTGAATAACCTAGATGTGCATCATTTTGGTTTGCCTGCCACCTAGTATTCTCCAGAGCTGGTTTTCATTCCTCAAATTGCCTAATTATATAATGTTATTTATCACATCTCTCTAGAAAAACAAAATCAATTTAGTTTTTAATTAATGGTATTTTCATTACTTCCTCTGATAGCTCTATACTTCTATTTATATTGCTGTAACTATTTCTTTCAGGATCTGAAGCATTAAAGTATAATTTCTTCTAATCCCAGAGATAAAGCTCAAGAGAGGGATAAAAAAAAATTTCAAAAAAGGCTCATTATTCTACAGTTTCCTTCCAACTTCTTGAGTTAGTCACCTTCTCACAATCAACTGCCAGATCTCTCCAACATTGCCAATAATATCACTATAGAGGCCACAGGTTAATTATTCACAGGTTAATAAAAACACTATTTTCTTGTACCTGTTTTACATTTTACTTACAGTTGTATTAGATAATCTTATGTTCTTGTAAATTAAGAAAATATACACTGAAAAACAGTTAGGGTTGCTAAGGTACAATCAGGAAATTCAAGCCCATGAATCACAGCTACAGTATGAAGCCATGTAATTGTGAACACAAGGTACTTGCACAACACATAGTATCAGTTCCATCAGCAAATCAACCTTAATAATTGCTGCAGCCTCTGAACAAGATTTCTTCAACCTCCATGACCTAATCTGCCCTCTTTATGAAC
Organism: Phainopepla nitens; assembly: GCA_013400175.1. Classification (NCBI taxonomy): domain Eukaryota; kingdom Metazoa; phylum Chordata; class Aves; order Passeriformes; family Bombycillidae; genus Phainopepla; species Phainopepla nitens. The sequence continues at coordinate 9,796 of VXBQ01013756.1, forward strand.
TTTCCAGCCAGGTATTCCCTCTTCTTACTTTACATGTTTGTTTCTGGGTTTTTTGGCGCTGTTTTGTTCTTAGTTTGTTTTTTGTTGGTTGTTTGGTTTTGTTTTGGGGTTTTTCAATCAAAACATGCCTTTCAGCATTAGGCATTCTGGTTCACCATTATCAAGATGCCTATTCAAAATTTTTGGACTTAAAATACCTCTTATCTGTGGTTGTACTGTCTGTTTTTATGTATCTTTTCAGTACCACTGAAACTTCCTCTAAATTAATTCTTTGACCACAATCTGTCCTTACTACATAAACAAGCCTGTTGCTCATCTAAAGAGCTGGGATTATCACCAAAAAAACATATTTCCATTACATTTATTCTTATGGTTGCTAGCATACCACAAGGCAGCGTGGACCAAGTAGGTACAGAAATAAATCCCAATTGAAGTTTCAGAACATCAATGTCCTATTCTATTTTACAGCACGTTCTCCTCTTTTGTGTCCAATATACAGTGAGACTATTTAAAAATCAAAAGTAAAATGAGAAGAAAGAAACATTTTTATGTGTGTCTGCAGTGCGGTGCTACTGTATGTTATGGTTCTGCTTCATTAGACCACACTGTTTTGATTTTTAATATATTCCAAATTGTATGTTTTCATGGATATTCTCCAATGTATGAACAAATACTGAAAGAAAGTAGTGGTAGCTCCAAAGTGGTCCATTATGTACTTTCAACAGCAAGATAAGTAGGCTGAAGTTCTCTACAGCCTTTGCTATGTGTTTTAGGAGTCATCTTTGGGCAATATTCCAGCACACCATGGAATAAAGGCAGTATCCTACCTGTGGTAGACACAATATTCTCCGGGCTTTCACTGCAGAGCTGAGACAGAAGACTTGTCTTGCCAGAACCAGAGAGGCCTATGCAAACCAAGTCATACTCAGGTCGTGGTGGTGGCGGTCCCTTGCAGCAAAGTGCTCTAAAACACTGCCAGAGTAGGGCAAAACAAACAAAACAAAAAAAAACAAAAGGAAGAGGTTACATTTCTTTTTCAGCAAATGTTTATTCATTTAACCTTCTCAGAAGGAAGTTTATAAACGTAAAGGCTTTGGAGAGAAGCATATTATTATTCCAATTTATTATTTTGACTAAATTAACAATTAATAGACTAAGACCACTCCAACTAAAATCTAGAACCACTTTATTAGAAAACAAATATACATGTTAACTTTCCTCCTAAACCTCAAAAAGCTAGTGTGAAGAATATGACACCCATTTCCCAAGTAGTACAAACTGCTCACACCACGACACAGGCATGTGCCCTATACAGCTCTGCAGCTGAGTATGCATGAGTCTCCTTCCTGTGCCTATTTCTTGCAATACCTGGCATAAATATCAGAGCCAATCCTGAGAAGCAGCTGACCAGGCTCTACCTGTTGTCACAGAAAAGAATCAGAGACCTTGGCTCCACTAACGCCTTTTCTGGGCTTGCTTTGTCATGCATTTTAGCTCAGAAAAACAGCTGTTAAAGGGTGCAGCTTGTAAATAAATAAATAAACAAACAAATCTTGCTGGACATAGATCTAGTAAAAACCAAACAGATCTCTCAATTTCCCTGGAGAAGTATAAATTAATCACAATGTAAACAAATAAAAATCTCTTACACAAAGCCTACTTCAGACTTTTGCTAACTTCTCTTTAACAGTTTTGCCGAAGTATGCCAAGTTTATCCAAAAGGTTCCTTAGGCCCTCATTAAGTTCTTCAGTTCTTTGTTTACAAGGAATTTAGAAATCTTTTATGCAAAAATCTAAAAGCGTACAATTCCAGGAAAGCTAGGAAGTTTGTATTTTATGTATAGAGCATAATTACCTACTAATTTCCAAGGTAGACTTCCACCACCCCAATATACATATATAAATAACTTTTTCCTCAGTATCTGCCACCTTTTTATCAAAGGATGACATCTGCTCTAATGGGAAAGGAAAACATATGTGTGCAATCAGCCCTTTCTCACACATTCTGTTTTTGCATAGCCCCAGTTCTTTATTTCCATCTTAACCACAAGTCTGCACTGTAAGGATTGCAGGAAAAGAAATCCAGTTCTTTACAACCTTAACCTAGTTTGTCTTGACAACTGCCTAGGTTTTCTCACTGAGGGCTACTGGAGGAGCAGAGAAACTGAACGGATGTCAGTAAGGCTCTAACGCAAACAGTAGGGTCTGACCCTGTGAGCAAGTCATCCAGTGAGAATGTAATTATAAAAGGATGGCTCACTCAATGCAGAACTTTAATTGGATTCTTTCAGTATAGATGGTAAGCTATTACACATGCTGCCAAAACAGTTTTCATTGCTTTGAAGAAGCAAAAGATAAATTTAGTGAAAGCTACAAAACTACTTCAGCACCTTTTAAAAGAGTGAAAGGAAACACTTTAGAAGAAGTAAGAATATGTGCAATAATGTTTAAGCTGAATAAAAGCAGCAGATTTTAAAAATAATAGCTTTGCCTCTATCAAGATTTGATTCAAAAATTAATTTCTTTAAGAAGGTTTGCTCTTGTATGTGTCCATACCTTAATGGAGTAAACTTGCCTTCTAGCTTTATTTGCTGACGTTCTATTTATTTACTGGTTCATACTTATCTCACAGGTTCTACAAAGCCACAGCAAACATTCTACTGTGGTACTTAAGTGAGAAAGGCCAACTGAGTTCATTGAACAAGATAAACTCCTTTAAATAGAGCTTCCACTTAATGGATATCAAGCTGAAGGCCACACAAAATCCTTCAGAGCTTTCCAGAGCTGCCGAGGCTGTGTGTCAGACCCTCTAGAGCCAGTCTTTAAAAAGATTCAATTTGTCCCTGTCATCATGCCATCTTTGCAAAAACGTCTTGATGTCACATGGAAAAACATAAAGGAAGAGATGAGCCGATGGAATTCTGTGCTTCTCTGTCCAGACACTGTACTGGTTCTTATGCAAGCAGACATGACTCTCAAGCCCTGACAACATCTAATAACATATGTAGTACTGTGAAGGATAATTTCTGCTCTTTGCAGAACACATATATGGAGGCTCTGTGGGTAACAGGCAGGTTTTGTGAACTTTAGGATCTCTCTACTGCAAAGTCTATAAGCCTAACTTAGTCTGGAGAATCTTTATATGCTGTCAATGAAACACATGATCAAAAATCCACGTCAGATTGCATCTGCAAAGTAGCATATGTAGACTCACGACCCTGTCACTTATCCTTCACTACTAAGCCCAATTACACAAGATTTCAGACAGACCCCTAGAAGAGGAACATGGCTCCCTCCAGACCACTCTTGTATTTTACTTGATATGATTGCCCTATCTCTTCTATATTCATAACTTTGTCCTTCTCCTAGGCTAATTTCCTTCCATAAATTGGTTTAGTTTTAATGAAAACAATTCTTTAATATTCTAGCTTCAAAAAACTGCTGAAACTTAAGCTATTCTGTATAGCACTTAGCAGCGGCTGAGATGAGAAATTCTAGAGTACATTGTAGGAGATGCTTGTAATGACATATTTAGAGTTCATAAACTTGTTTCGCAACCCTCCTTACTCAAGCACAATGAACATCTTTTCCATTGGAAATATCACTATACAAACAGTCTGATCACTCTCTTCCTGTTCTCTCAGCAGCCTAAAGTTACCTGTTCCCTAACAAAGTTACGGTCATTTAAGCATCCATTATAGAGACTATACCTTTATTGTCACAACTACATCTAGTAGCTACACAGTATGTGTGGGGAGTAGAAAATTCAGAAGTCACAGACCGCATAAATAAAATTGCATCTTATACTCTGCATTTTATGATAGACAGGAAATGCATCCTGAAATATATTATAACCGTGGACTAGAGCTACACATTATTAAGATGTCGTCACATATTACAGTGCTCTCTGAAAACCACAAAACTGCAAGAAATGTGTACTAGTAACTAAAGAAGTCATTCCAGGATTCCAAAACACACATATATCAAAAACATTGAGAAAGATGCTCAATTCAAAACTAGTGGTCAGTTCTTTCCCAAACCAGCATACTTTCCAGTCTATTTAGTCAACCTAAAAGGCATAAAACAAGCTTCAATTAACTTGCCAGATATGGACCTGGAAGTCTCCTCCATTGATTCCCAAACCTGATTTGCTCAATGGGCAATAAAATCCTGCCTTTTAGGTATTACGAAACAACCTCTAAACCCAAACAGTGCCTCTTAGAGGAAGCATCGGAGCGGACAGAAAAGCAAAGATTGGACTACTGCAAATACAGGGTCAAGCAGAGCTAGTTGGCATAGTCACTGAAAGGTTGTTTGGGATATGGTCATGAATTCAAACCTCACTGCTACAAAAGAAAATGGAACATTTTTCCAAGCCTTCTCACCCTATCAGCATAAGATCTTACTTAGTATAAAGGAAATTACATGTCAAATTATAAGTTTTTGTAATTTTGGAGAATATCACGCTCAAAGCTATAGCCACTAGATGGGGAAAATGGGCATGCAAAGAGAGGCAGGGAGACAGGGAGAGTCAGGAGTTAATTTTTAATGAACAAACATATTTTTTAAGTACTAAAATGAAACAACAGGGTACCTTTAAAAAATGTATGCATTTTATCAGTTATTGAAAAAAGGATGGATTTATCCAGGAAACTGGGAGTAATAGGTGCTGCAGTCTGCAGAAATCTTTGCAATATTCAGCAGCACTGTTACTTTTATTTTACTTGTTCGTGTGCATGAATGTTGCATGTGCATGTATAATCATTTTGCAAGAGTTAAGGGATGAAGCTAGCAGGTTCTACTCCTCCTTAGAGATTTCTAAACCAACCAGATGATTCTGGATTTTAGGTGAATCAGTATTTATGCTGACAATCCTAGACAGTGTCCCTTTAAAGCCCTATGGAGATTTCTTCTGGGAAAAGCATACTGTGTTTATAGCAGGGATGGCCAAATGCTTCTGATATATGTGCCACTCGGAGATCACAGATTGAAGCTCTCAGCAGCAAATGTCCCTGAATTAGTACTCTCTACAACACATTAAACTGCCTCCAGCTGTTGAGTCTGTCTTTGCCTACTCATTGTACTTCTCATTTCACTCTCCTTTTTTGGGGTGAAATACTCCATTATTTCTGCTTTGTTCTGGACCCATCTCCTGTCTGTTTCTTTTGTTGCCACTATTTAATAGGGACAAACAGAAGCAAGGGATTTCATGCTTAGTTGGTTAAACACACACACTCTCATGGAAAAATACCCTAAGTTAGTGCAGCACTAACGCTAACAAACCAAGCATTCAGAACTCTTGAAATACAGAATTAAGGCTGAAAGCTCAACCTCTGCTCCCTTCCCCCTCTCTTGGTTATACTTATGGATATGGTTTTACAATTTATTTTTCATTTAAGGTATCTTTGAACAAACAGACTTCTAGTACTTGCACACACTTATACCCAGAGGACTGGTTAATCATCTGAAGCTATTGATAAAACTCAAGGAGTTTATTACAAAAAGTAAAGTTTGCACACAGTAGGTTCCACAGCTCTGATGTTGTCTGAGATCAAGCAAGCACAAAGAAACCTCAAACCTTGAAGAGATAATGTGAAGAGAAGGGGCACAACGCCACAAGACAGACAGTAATAATGTTAACGATAGGAAACAACTGGGAACAGCAGTAGAATAATTGAATGCAAGTAATAAAATACACAAGGCACCAGAATAAAATTATACACTGTGTGGGGGTGTTGGGGAGAAGGACATATAAATAAACTAAATTTTAACTATATGAATACCTTAACTTTAAATTAGTACAACAAAATTCCATGCATTTCACAGTGTGAGCTAAAGTTGCAGGCTCCTCAGTTTCCATACTGCTGCACAGGCGGTTATACCTCTTAAAAAAAAAAAAAAAAGAGCCACAAAAAAGAAAAACAACACATCACCACCACCAGAGTTCATCTTCGTCTATACAGCTTCAGTAATAAGGACAAAACCTAAGATTGCTGTTCGTTTTGTGGCTACCAAAAGAGATGAATGTAGATGCATGTAGCCACTGCCAGACTGAGTGATGTTGAGCACAGATAAAAATCCCAGCATCATGACGAGACATCTTCTCTGACTGTCCACAACATTCATTAAGCAGTGACCACTATACTCAAGATCCTCCACCCCAATACAGGGTAATGATCCAAACTCCAATGGAAGGCTTAAGGTCTCCTAACCTAACCTGCTACACCAGCCCTCACACAGGATAAAGCGATCCTCCAGTTTAACCTGGCTAAGGAATGAGTGATCAGCCCATAGATTGAAATAAAAGCACTCCTTCTTCACATGCATCTATTCCTCTTCAACTTTATATCAGCCTATGCTGCAGAAAAACCAACAAGTACAGGTATCAAAGACAGGATAATACAAAAAAGAACAGAATAAAGCAATTTCTCAAGGAAGTGAGGCAGTTTTAAAGAGCAAACAGTCTTGGTGATATCCTACCTCACAGAAATCATAAAATCATAGGATTGTTTAGGTTGGAAGGGATCATAAAGATCATCTAGGTACCAGCTGCCCTGCCAGGGGCTGACACCTTCCACTAGACAAGGTTGCTCAAAGCCCCACCCAACACTTCCAAGGATGAATCATCACAATTACCTGGACAACCTCTTCAGGGTCTCACCACCCTCACAGTAAAGGATTTCTTCCTAATACCTTATATAAATCTACCATATTCTAGTTTAAAGTCATTCCCCCTTGTCTTATCACTACATGCCCTTGTCAAAAGTCCCTCACCAGCTTTCTTGGCTGCTCCTTTCAGGTGCTGGAAGTCACTATAAGATCTCTTGAAGCATTTTCTTCTCCAGGCTGAGTGAGCCCAGCTCTCTCAGCCTGTCTTCACAGGAGAGNGGGAAGGTGCTCCATCCCTCTGACCATCTTCTAAGAGTCATTCCAACAGGTCCACGTCCTTCCTGTGCTGGGGACCTCAGGGCTGGATGCAGCAAGCAAAGTCTCACCAGAGTAGAGGAGAAGGGCACAATCCCATTCCCCTGCCCTGCTGGCCATAGTCCTTTGGATGCAGCCCAGGACACATTTGGCTTTCTGAGCAGTGAGTGCTCATGGCTGGGTCCATCCACCACCACTCCCAAGTTCTCCTCAGCAGGGCTGCTCACAACCTATTCTCTGCCCACAACCTATTCTCTGCCCAGCCCGAGGTGCCTGGGATTGTCTTGCCCCAGGTGCAGAACCTTGCACTTGGCCTTGTTGATTTTAATGTGATTTTCACACAGATCCTCCTCTATAACAGGAGATGAAGTAGCAACATATAGTCTAGAGTAGGACTCTCAAATTCTGTCTTCTGACCATGAAGAAATACATTTGGATTCATTGGTTGAAATTGTTTATCATCACCTATCAAAAGCTTCTTAGTATTGCAGAAGAGCCAGATTCTAGAACCTCAAAAGAAGAATAGCCTTAAAAAAACTTTCAAAATCCCTTGCAGTCCCATACGAACATAAGACACAGGCTCAAGCACTAAAACCGGACAAATGACACAGACATATTCATGTTTTAACATATTTGGTAACTTTGCTACAGAGAAGGCTTAGAAGGAAATACAGTTAAGAAGAAAGAACTGGATGACTTCTGACAAGCCAGATACAACACTGCCATTCAGAGCATATAATTTCAAGGACTTCATGGTCATAATAATACAATTACAGTGGGTCAAATTGCAGGAGATAATTTGCTTTATCTGATATCAGATGAACTGCTCTTAGATGAAGGCTTGACCCAAAGTTCTGGAATCATAAAAATTTTATAAATGCAGTCAAAGACATAAGCTGTAAGGCAACAGGAGTCCTTTCCCTACCATCAGCCAAAATAAACAAAAAAACCTCACATCTAATATGGAAAATGAGCCTCTCTGACCTTAATCTCCTGCACAGTCCCTAAAAAAATCAAAATCAGATTATGAGTCTCCCTTACATTCACACTAGAAGAAAGAATGAAGTAATAAATATCAAGTTTTAGATGTACTCAGATATTCAGTGAAGTAGTATGATTTAAAAGCCTACATAAAATTAAATGGCAGACAGCTATGATAAACCAAAGCTGAGTCAGCAAACAGTTATAAGCACATGCGCAGGTGGTACTCTGAACAGAAGACAATCACTCGCTTCACTGCAGTATCAAATCAAGCTCCAAGGGGGCTTTTGGACACTTCTAAGTTCCATCAAGTGTAGAATTATTGCTCAAGTTGTTTCCTTTGAGACAGTTTGCTTTCCACTTGTTTTATTGCACAAGAGTAACTCATTCAATCTACCCATCCATTCACATTCAACAGCAAGAGACAAAGGCAACAAAAAAGATGAATGAAAGCCTTTGCAAACAGTTTGTTTCACAACTTAAGGAAACACAACCACACTAAATAGACACCTGAAGAATCATCAAAAATACCAGCAAAAAAAGGCAGTAGCAGCACCACCCAAATGTGCAAAAGTTAAGGATGTGACACTTCCTGTCACTTCTAATTTCTAGTAAGGATAAAAGTTCTATACATTTTTTCTTAATACGCCCCCTCAAAAAAACCACACAAATAACAACTAAAACAAAATCACACCTTTGAGCTTTCAGGCTTGCTAAAAGTCATCCCTCTACAGTTTGTGAGCCAAATCATAAAAAGCTTTTTCCATCATTTACATGTGCTACAAGGTGGGTTACCAAACAATTTTTTTTTCAGCATAGAATGAACAATTCTGTTCACATGGGCTCACAAAAGTAGAAAGAAACATGAAGATCACTTGGTGTTCTTTGATTTTTTTCAGAGCTGACTACAGGACCACATGCCACCTACATGCAACAGCATGCTTTGTTCCTTTTTTCTCTTCAAAAACTATTCTCAAGTACACAAGACCTTGGACATTCATACTCAACACACGTGGCACACATAGGACTATTTTGGTAACGTTATCAAAAAGGGAATTTATTTAAACAGTAGAGTGAACTTATTTAAACCTTCAAGCCCCATGTCAGAATGGGTCAAGGGAAAAAAATTAGAGAAATACATCTGGTGCAAAGAGAAATCTAGCTGTACCCTAGATGGAGGTAAAGGAAGACTTGCATTGTATTCCACGCATTTAAAAAGTAAAAAACAAGAAAAGCTACTGCTGCTGTCCTACTCTTAAAATTTGCAGGCAAATTCAAAGTACACTAAGAGAGTAAGACCCATCATGCCCTGTGAAGTGAAACTTCTGAAATTTACAAAAGGATCTAGATAACAAAATGGTTTCCAAAAAAAACAGTTAAGTTAAAATAAACACAAATTCCTTTGAAACCTAGCTGAAAAAAGCATGGGAATGGCCAAGTGCAAACAAGAAAAGTGTGTCCTCATGCAATAATAGCCAGAAGATCTCAAGGGGCAGTTCAGGTGATACCGGCGAATAAATCCCTGAAAAAAGTAACAAGATCTGAATTGTTCCATCCATCGTATCAGTAACATCACAGAAAGAGGCAAACTCCAGTGTACTTTTCCCAACCTGTTTCATCCAAAGCTTTCAGAGTTGTTTGGCATCATAATCATGAATAAAAGAAAATAATTCCTGGGCTGAGTGTGTTTCTCTGGAGTATCAAAAAGCAAAGTAAGCTAGAGAAACTCTAAGTGTTTTGAGGGAAGAAGAAATTACTAATGCTTACTTGAGGCAAAGTTTCTTCTGAGATTAAGCCCCAAGATATGTCTTGATCCTTCTTATGAAAGACTTCAAAACTAACACTTGCCATCAAATCTGAGAGAAAAGAGGAGAAATCTTTGAGGACAGCAGTCCAGACTGTTTTCTATAAAGTCTGGTCTTACTGAACAAGTTCATAGCTGAATCAGAATAGTAAGTACAACAAGACTGTATCAGTATCAGTCAAAGTAAAAAAAAGCTGTGCAAAAAAACCCCAAACTACATCAAACAAACAAACAAAGAAACCACTAACAACAAACCAAACACACACAAACAAACAAGCAAACAAAAAACAGAGAGAAGAAAAGAATCCAAAGACATTTGGGGGGTGGGGGGAAGCCACAAACAGGAGAGTTTCAGAATCAATTTGAAAATACCATAAAGCAAAATTAAATACAATCATGATAATGTGACAATACATTAAGAAGCAAAGTATAGTTTCAACTGTGACTACTAAGCTTGCTCAGGAATCCCTGCTGCTCTCTGCACATGGAGTACATTGAGCACACCACAGCAAATTTAGGCATTAGCAAACTAAGAAGTGAACAAATCAACAAATGGTTGATTGCCCTAAAATTATCAGGAGATAAGAAGATATATGTAGAATCTGATGCAACAGAAGTTACTAATATAGAAACAGTGTATGCACTTAACATCTAAATAGCATTCCAGGATACACAATCCAACAAGAAGTAATAGGAGAATTTAGATAATAGAAGGAGGTGGACAGAACAAAGACAGCCCGATTTTGCAGACTATGCAAGTCTTCTGGCCAAAGAATTCTTCTGCTTGGAATACTAAAGACAAGACTGCTTTTCAAGACCATCAAATGGAGTAAGAATTATATCACTTTTGGTGCTGTCACAAATGGGAGATCCAATAGACTATTACCAGTTCATGGCATTACCAATCTCCAGTGCTGAATTTGAAACACTAGATAATTGTAGGCTATAAGTATCTCTTATTCATTAGGCTCCCTATGAATGATTGTAATTTTATGTGGCCTTTTACTCTTACCTTCCCAGCACACTATATTTACAAAAAATGAGAAACTTCAAGAGAATACCTGTTTTGACCAAAAGACTCTAGTGAATATGAAACATGTAGTAACATATACAGGAACCTCTCTTCCCTCCCTGTTATGGAGCTTAACAGTTTTACTTGGCTAGCACAGCACATTACTACCATGGGAGAAAGAGACCAACCCACACAAAAACATTAATCCAAAATATACAGTTAGAGGAAGGCATAGGAATCTCAAGTACCATTAAAAATTC
>VXBQ01013763.1:210-29618 GCA_013400175.1 Phainopepla nitens
ATGGCGGCAGCGTGCGCGCGGCGCCCGCGCTACCGTAATGGCCCGAGAAGCGGGGACGGGCGGGGAGCTCGGCCGGCCCCAAAAACCGCCCCGCAGCGAGTCACACCGCAGCGCCGAGGCAGCTGATGACGATGAGAAACGCCTGGGAGTCTTAGAAACTGCCTCTCATGTAACGCATGCCACAGTCAGCCTGATAAAAGCAGTATTTAATATAAAAATTGTCGCTTTCAGATAAGGCAGCGGCTAAATTTATTTGTGCGAACAGATTTCCGGCAATTCAGTCATTCTGCCTGCTGGGATCGTAGGAACATCTTGTCTTTTCTCCTGAGAAACAGCACTGGTCACAGCTACAAAGCACTGGGGCGATGATCGGCGTGGCCACGACCTCGTCCCACTGCCGCTGCCTGGATTCAGGATGCAGCAGTTCCCAAATATACCCTGTGTCTGCAGGAGAGCCAGCAGAGCCACGGGCCGAACATTCCTGAGCCACATCTCCCTCATGGCTGCGTTACACATCCCGCCTGAGGATGCAGCAGTTCCCAAATATACCCTGTGTCTGCAGGAGAGCCAGCAGAGCCACGGGCCGAACATTCCTGAGCCACATCTCCCTCATGGCTGCGTTACACATCCCGCCTGAGGATGCAGCAGTTCCCAAATATACCCTGTGTCTGCAGGAGAGCCAGCAGAGCCACGGGCCGAACATTCCTGAGCCACATCTCCCTCATGGCTGCGTTACACATCCCGCCTGAGGATGCAGATCCTGGTGTGCACAGAAACATCTTCTATTTTTACCTGTGCTAATAAATCACACCAGCTTCTAAAAGGCACTGAGTTGGCTCAAACTGCCCTTTGTTGTTCCTTCACGTTGTAACAATCACCTTTATGGTCAGTCTCTTGTACGGCAGCACTAACAGTTCAATGATTTTCAGGCACGCATTAGAAACTCATATAATCAGCATTTTATTTTCATTTCCATTACTCCAGCCCCAGAGGTTGCCTTCCAGATTATTCCTCTCCATCCCCAACCATTTTGTCCACAAGTATTTGAAAAGCCTGATGGACTTAAAGAAGAACAGCAAATTTTCCTAGGGTCATAATGGTGGGATCTTCCTTTAAACACCCACTAAACCGAGATTTCCAAGCAATGCCAGAGAATCTGCAGCTCCTGACTTTCATTTCCCTCTGTACAGCCTTGCCAAGTAATAAGATTCTGCAGAGTCCTTCCGGCTGGCCTGAGGCTTTATAGTTCTCACATCCTGGAACTGCTCCTTCAGTCTGTTTTGCAGAAGACGAGCCTCAGATCCATCCCAGAATTTACAGAGCATCGTTCCTTTTGGCTTCAAAATGCTTTGGGATATATCCAGAAGGGCTAAACACAGCCTGATCAGCTTCTGATGATCCAGCTCTTTAATGCCTGTGGCGTTGGGTGCCATGTCACTCAGGATGACATCGGCCTTGCCTAAGGGAAGCAGGCTCTGGAGGGCCCTCGGCGTGCCGGGGTCCGCGATGTCGGCCTCGGGCAGGAGAACCGCTCCTCGCACAGGACACATCTGCAGCAGGTCAACACCGAGCACAAAGCCACTGGGGACAGCAGGATCTGTAAGGATCAGTGACACAGGCAACACTCAGAGCGCCTCCAAAAACCCGCACGTGCACCGGCTCTGTGCCAGTCAAACAAAACACACCACCTGCCAGGGCTGCCTTCTCTGCCCGGCAGTTCGCTGGGTGCATCTGGATGGAAGGTTTGCCATAAGATCATCTGTTCAAGACATATAAACTCAGCTACTTGGGATAAACAAGGAGGATTTTTCTTGGTTTTCTGCTGCTCTTCCAAGGCTGACAGTCCAGAAATCCTGGATAACAGTGCAGATGGTAACACCTCATTTTGTAAATGTCAGTGGCTTCACCCACATAAACCATGCACAGCAGTTGCTTCCATTTTTCAAGGGAAATAATATTTCAAATAAGCCAAGGTAATTGCTGGAGGTCACACCAATTTCAGAACAAGATTAAAGGATCCACCCCACAACAACTAATCAGATCACTACCACATTTCATTGTTTATGGAATATTCCATTGTTATGGAACTATTCCATTGTTTATGGAATAAAACTACCACATAGTATGTTTTATTCCCGAAACACGATTTCTCTATATAAAGATTTACTAGGCTCACCCCTTCATGTTTTCATCAGTGACTCTGGCACTTGCCAGTACCCATGTCCCCTCCCCATACTGTTACCATCATAATATTTCCTTGATTTCACAGTATTTCCATTTAGATTCCGTGGGATTTCACAGATCTCTCACACACTTCAAGAGGAGTATCCTCCCCATCTTGCCTGCCAAAAAATTGCACTTACCAGTACCTAAGGCATTGACCCTCTCGACAGCAACCTGACACCAAGCACCAGGTGCTGCTCCGCAGTCAAGAACAGAAAGTCCTGGACGAAGAACACAGAACTTGTCATCAATTTCCAGCAACTTGAAGGCACTTCGGCAGCGGTAATGCTGCTGCTTCGATGCCTTGACAAAAGGATCCTTCAAGTGCCGCTCCAACCACCTCTGCTCAGCTCCAGTCTTCCTCAGGAACTTCACCGTGGTGTGCAGGCATCTGCTCATCCAAAGCCAACTGCCAGGAAGAGAGGTAAATCAACCAGTTAGTACACAACCACTCTGTACTTCCAAAGTCTCTATAGTAATCCATTCCAGCCCCTACAGGCAGGGTGTGGAGCCTCTCTGCTGGGAGAGATTTGAAATACAGCTGGACATGCCATGTCACCTGCTCCAGGTGACCCTGCCTTGGCAGGGTCATTGGGCTGGGTGGTCTCCAGAGGTCCCTTCCAAGCCAAACCATTCTGTGATTCTAAAAAGAAGCCCCTAAATTTGCGAAATTTTGGCACCTTTACTTATCAGGTCCTATCACAACAGCAGGGCCAGATTTTGGATGAGGCCTCATGAGTTATCCTGAGCTAAGGGGGGAAAGAGATCCCGCTCCAGCTTCTGCTCTGGTGTTTCAAGGACACGACACGGCAGAGTGATCCCAGCACGGTCCTCAGCGGGGCTGGTGGCCTCCGTGAGCCCTTCGGAGGAACGGAGGGATGCCCGAGCTCCTGCAAGCTCCCGGCAGAGGAACCAAAAGCCACGGCCCCTGCCCGGGCGGAACCGCGGCAGGGCATTAATCTCAAACCGCAAACGCACATTATTAACCCGTTCCCGAGGGAAACTCCAGGCGCCGGCACTAACGACCCCGCACCGACCCCGCGCGGGCACCGGGATCGCCTCACGGCCCCGGCACGCACCTGCCCCCGGCAGCGGCAGCGCCGNGGCGGCCGCGGGCGGGGCGGCGGCGGCGCGGGAAGAGCGGGGACGGGCCGCGGCTGAGGGTGACGCCGGGGCGGGCGGAAACGCTGCGAGTGTGGGGCTGAGGGGCGCGGGGACAGNAGGGGCGCTGGGAGTCAAGGATTCGGGGAGGGGATGTTGAGGGTGATAAGGGATTCAGGGAGGGAGTTTAGGAGGAGCAAGGATTTAGGGAGAGCGGATCGGAGATTTCGGGAGGGGTTTCTGGGGTTCAGGGATTCGGGGAAGGGGTGTACGGAGGTGGGAGAGTCTGGGGGGACAGGGATTTGCGGAGGGGATCAAAGGCTTGGGGAACGGGTGCTGGGAGTCAGAGATTCTGGGAGAGGGTGTTAAGGGTGGTCAGGATTCGGGGAGGGGTTTTTGGGGAAACAAGGATTTGGGAAGGGGGATCAAACTTTGGGAAAGGGGTGCTGAGGTAGCAGGAGAGCAAGGGTCAGCGGGAGCGTTAGGAAAGTAGGTATAGGCAGAGGTACTGGGGGATCAGGGTTTAGGGACCGGGCGCTGGGGGGGAGTGCTGGGTGTTAGGGGCTCTGTGCACCCCCCGGGTCCCCTCGGGAGGGTGCCGGGAACCCTTGGCACAGCGTGCCCGCCTCGTCCCTCACCCAGGAGCCATGCACACGTCCAGACTCTTCACCCTCGTCCTGGTGGTGCAGCCGTCCCGCGTCCTCCTGGGCATGAAGAAGCGCGGGTTCGGCGCCGGGCTGTGGAACGGCTTCGGGGGCAAGGTGCAGCCCGGGGAGAGCATCGAGGAGGCTGCCCGCAGGTGAGGGCTGGGCCGGCGCCGCGGGGACAGGGATGGGGGCACAGCTGGAGGTGTTGGACCATCGGCAGTGGGCTGGAGGTGGCTCATCTGCTCAGTGACACCCTCGTGTTACCCACCAGTGCAGCCGTGACCCGCCTCTGATCACCTGCTCCACAGGTGATGAGGGATCATCCACATGTACAGAGAAGCAGGATTGCTCCCCCTTTGTCTTCTGCAAATCTTAAACTGTCATCCAGTCTGTGAGCAGCTGGAAATTCCTGTGTTCTCCCTCCCATCTCCTGGACTCTGATCTAAACTGAGAATGAGTCTGAGTGGTGGGTGGAGATTCTTGCTCTCTTCAGAGAGGTGCAGTGTTTAATATTTGCTATATAGCAGAATTACAGCTAATTTAAATAATTAGCCAAACTACTTATTATTTGATTGTATGGTGACATTTTTAAGTGCTAATGCTGAGTTGTGGAATTGAATTTCATCAGTAAAAAGGTACAGTGTAATTTTTGAACCCTTTAGTACTGATTTCTTGTAGTTCTTTCATCTATCTGGTCATTAAAATGAAGTAGCAGATCACAGCTGAATTGTTAAACTCCTCTAAAAATTAGGTATCTTGTTCTTGACATGAATGTTGCTGATACAAAGCCATGCTATGCCATCTCCTCAGTGTCTGATACGTGCCCAAAGCTGCCCTTGCACCTGCAGGAAGAGTGTCATGCTGTGCTCAGCTGGTTCCTAACAGCTCCTGCCCTCAGCAGCCTCCTCAGCTGTGCCAGCACAACCGCCCAGGCTCTGTGCTGAGCTGAGCCTGGCGACAGGAGGGTCTCTGTGCAGATGTGCTCCCAGCAGCCTTAACGTGCCTGACGCTTCATCATGGCTTTCTGTGTAATTTATCATCTCTGAGTGGAGGGAGGGACACAAGTTTTGTCACTTAACATTTGCTAGACTTACCTGCCACCGGCTGTGGGGTAAATCTAATGGTCTAATGTAGCACTTGATTTCCTTGGTGTGTTTACCTGTGCTGGCCTCGAGTTTGACAGCAGAACTTCTGTTCACACAAGATGTCAAGTGCTAAAATTTTCCTCAATCCAAATGCAATGTACCACAGCACAGCCAGCACCTGCTGCTGGGGACTGTCCCCATCTCTTTGCCTGCAGTTTGCTCCAGAATGACACAACCAGTTCCTGCTGAGGTCAGCTGGGCAGGAAGCTGTCCCCAGAGCCAGGAGCAGCTGAACACGCTGGCCACCTTGCTGGCTGGAGCACCACTGGTGCAGTGCTGCCCCGGGCACAGCTCTGCTGCAGGAAGCATCACACAGTCCCCATCAAACTTGCCTTGTACCACTTCCACTCTGCCCTGGGAGCTGAGGTCTGAGGTTGTGGTTCCATGTTGCTCTGTCTCAGCTGGGTTGGCAGAGGCAGCAGGTGTGAAGTGTCCTCTCAGCACAGGTAGTTAGATATGAAGCCAAAAAGTGAACAAAAGTTCCCAGTCCCAGTACAATTTTCATCTTCTGCTGGATACAGCACATTCCCACGAACACCTGGGCAGCTCCTCAGTGGCACATCTTGTAAGGGGAGCATTTAGTGAATGAGTTATTTCTAGTTTGCCACCTGTAATGTTTGCACTTGCTACAGACAGAGCCAAGCAGCTGATGGATAAATTGCCTGGAGAACTGTACAATGTTGTGCTTTGTTGTTCAATTATCAGTGCCTGTAAAAGGAGGCTTTTAGAGTCATGGCTGGAAAACTGCCTCTCTTTTAGACATAGATAGCTTCTCAGAAGACAAACTAAAATTAGCCAAGACATTAGGCTGAAGTATAATTTTGAAAGATGGGATCCGTGAAATCAATGCCAAAGAAAGCTGGAGCCTTAAAATTTTCCATTACATTTTAAAATGGTTGTTACTGCCAAATAGGCAACTACATTAATTATTAACTATAACTAAAGACACACAGTTTCAGAGTATTCCTGATTTTTGTACATTAGAAAAACCAAGACTAACTTCAAGCTATGCTTCTTCTGTTAGAGGGAGGTAAAATATAAAAAACCCTGGGCACAGAGCATAAAGAGAGGAAATAACTGAATGTGCTTCAAGTAGCTGTGCATGGTGGTGTGTGAAGAGCTGGCACAGCTCTCCAAGTGCCCTTAAAAGCCTTGCCTTCTGGCCTCTCATTATGCTCAGTGTGCTTCGAAGGAGCAGAAGGGCAAAGTTTTTTTTTGCATTTTTTACACTGCATTTGAATGGGAATTCTCAACCTTCTGTGTGCAAATGGTGTTATGGAGTGTGTAATTTAAGTAAGCTTCAGTTTGCCTCAGAAGTAGCTGATTGTGTAGCAGGTATAAATGTTTTTTCTGGTGTCCATGACCTGCTTTTCCACAATTCTAAAAGATTCAGCTTGAAGTTGGCAAAGCCTTTTGCCTTTCTGAATGAAGTGTACCTTGGAGTTCTGAAGCCACACCCAGCTACAGTCACATGACTTCCCATACCCACTTCTCGTTTACCTCAGAGAAGATCTGCATGTTGCAAGGACTAAATGATACCAAATGATCAATTTTCCTGAATCTTCCCCTTCCAACACAGACTGTTTTCCTGCCAGGCTCAGGAGCCTGAAATAACACACGGTGCACTGTGGTGTTGTAGCCTCGTGGCTTGGTGCAGGTGAGAACCCTGCTCTGTTGTACTGCAAGAACTTTCACCTTTGGTTCACTGGAAGAGATTTGAATGTGTGAATAAAGCTAATGACTGCATTTTTGCCCTCCCAATGCTCATTTTCATGTAAGAAGTCTTTTTCTTGTGCAGGGAGCTCCTGGAGGAGTGTGGACTGACTGTGGACACCTTGCAGAAGATGGGCCAGATCACATTTGAATTTGTAGGCAACTCTGAACTCATGGACGTTCACATCTTCCGGGCAGATCACTTTCATGGAGAGCCAACAGAAAGTGAGGGTAGGTGGCTGGTGTGGGGAAAGGAAGATGTGCATGCTCTTCTGAGACAGCATTGCCCTTATGAAATGGAGAGCTATTCATGCTAAAATGCCTCCCAGAAGGAAGGCAGCTGGGCTATAGAGGGAAGCTGCTTGTTGACCAATACTCACAGTGTAGGCAGCAAAAATCCATGAGAAAGTCCCATGCTCTAAAGGTCCCAAAGTTCTTTTGTTTTCTGCCACCAGAAATGCGGCCCCAGTGGTTTCAGCTGGATGAGGTGCCCTTCCATCACATGTGGCCAGATGACAGCTATTGGTTTCCCCTGGTGCTTCAGAGAAAGTTGTTTCGTGGCTATTTTAAGTTCCAGGGACAAAACACCATCCTGGAGCACAGCCTGAAAGAAGTGGAGGAAGTCTAAGAAAGAAGAAGCATTCAGCCCATGTGCTACTGCCCACATTGGGCTACAGCATCCTGAGCATGACTGAAGAGGGGCTCCTTGCTCAGCTCTCCGGAGGATAAGACTTATTTTCTAGCTCATTGCAAAGTAAGGAAAGTGAGAGGGTTTCTTAGAGCAGAAGTAAAAGTAACAAGATTTTCCATGCTGTGAAGTCCCTGGCTGTGGTTGGATTTAGTGTTTATGTGGTCACAGCTGTTAAAAACTTGAGTGTTAACCCTTCTTAGCGGCTTAAGCTTTTCTCTCTTGGGTGGATTTTTTTTTTTATTATTAAAAATACATTTTTAGTAAAAGTATGTGTTGTTCTGTTGTAATGGTGCTGTGAAAGCCTTTTGAAAAGTTCAAACCAGAGATTCCTTCAGCGTCCTCCAGCTGAAGGCAGTGTGAGGTTATGGGAGTTAAGAGAACACAAGCCAGAAATAGATGTACTGTCCTGTCTCAGCCCAGCTTTCACTGCTGCAGCTCCTGCTGTGAAGTCAAACTATCTGAGCGTTTCAGGTAAAAATATGCTGAACAAATTCAACTTCCAGCAAGTTCCTGTTGCAAAGTGCCACCCCCTAGGGCTGCAGGCTTTGTCCAAGGGCAGGAGCAGGTGACTGCTCAGCACTGATGTCAGCACAACCCAGCATGGTGGGCAGCACAAGTTTAATCCAACCACACCAGAAATAACACATCACATATGAAGCTTCTTACACAAGGTGGTTTTTTTTTTTCTTTTTTCAAACACTTTTACAGACATATAACATTTACAGATAGAATCTTGGAATGTCATGTAGGATCTGTAAACATTTCCAGTCTACCAGCTGTAGTAATAGTTCTTTAATTCCTGCATTTGGATAAAGTGCTTCATACATAAGGCTATTTGAGCAAAGCAAAGATACAGGATATTCCAGGCAGGCAAAATTCACACCCTCTGAACTGTGTTTGTTTCTTGTCTCTTTCCAGCAGTTTTGAAAAATTTATACCACTCAAAAACATCCTTCTTCATATCTGCTCAGCAAGCTACAGCTCAGACTTAGGAGGATGAATTAACACCTTAAAACATTACTTTTCCTTTTGTGCTGCACACTTATGTACAGAGGTTTTGATTCCCACCTCTGCTTCTGACCTGGCAGTGAGGGCTCCTGGCTGCTCTAACAGAGAGAATGGCTGGGGCAAATAGAATAAGCACAAAAGGACAGGCAGCTTTTATAGAGTGTAGGACCTTACTGCATGGTAGGAAAGGGAATGACTGGCAGCCAATACATATTAAATACCTTGGTTTATTTCCTGATGGAAACTAAATTGCTGGGTGAGAGACAGCACATGACAATCACACAGAATTACTTTCTGTTCCTCCAGGAGTTTGGGTAGGAAAAGAACAAGCATGGCTCAGGCTTGCACTTCTCTGAGGTTATGCCCTGTGTGCAGTCAGGTGAGTCCTTTCAGGAAGGTGCTTTCCCCAGCCCTGAATTTTAGCTCATGTCAAAGAGCTGGGATGTTACTGCTCCTGCTGCCGTGAGACTGACATGGTTTAAGTAAGTTCTGTCCCCAGCTGGTATCTTTGTCTTTTAGTAAACAGCACAAACTGAAGAGTGTAAATTAGCCTGTTACAAATTCCAGGAATTGCATCCTTGCACGGTTAAAGGAGAGTTAAAAGCACTGGAATGTAGCAAGGCACCACTGAACATGTTATGACTTAGGAAGAGCAACTTGCCAGGAAGATGGAAGGAGAGGAAAAGAAGGATCAAAGATTTAAGGTATTGTAAATAGAGTTTTGAGCCTTTCAACACAATACTGACAAAAAGCCTGTGTATTCCCACTTCACAGCTGGAAGTGGAGAAGCCCTCAGGAGTGACAAAACATAGAGCCCTTTTCAGAGAACAGTTTTCAGGCAGCCTTTCAGGGTCTCAGGTGTTGACTACCCTGGTACCTCCAGGACTGTTCCCACAGACACTGAAGGCTTTTCTACCATCGCTCATTTGAACACACGAAAGTGCCCTGACCTCAAACACACACAGACAAGCTTCCATTCACAAAAGCACATGAACACTTTGGCACTGCATCTTACAGGAACTTCAGATCTCACAGAGGCAGCATGCTCTCCTCAATTAGTGTGGCATGCTTAGTGTTTACTGCAGAAGGCAAGAGCATGGAGGTAACTACAACTGTTTTCCCCACACTGGCTAGGGCAGACAGCTGAAGTCAGCTAGACTGGAGCCTTGGAGTCCCTGCTGCTTCCCTCTGGAGGAAGGAACCCGTGCTTGATGCTGCCCTCCAAGTCTGACAGATCCATAAACTGAACACAACAACGACAGTAAGGAAATGCCTCACACATTGAGGTAATCAAACAGTGCTATTTGCACACTGACCAGTCTCCCAGAAGAAAGATTTGCAAACTAAGGGTTGTATGAAATAGTGTCTGCATGTGTTTAGGAATGAGACAGAAGCTTGACAGTCCAGTATGAAATAAACTCTGAAAGTGCCAGCAGCTGGATCAGCTTTGAGAATACTGGGCCTCAGTTCTCAAATACCTGTGAACAGAGCAAAACCAAACCACGAAAAGCCCACCCCTGCAAAACTCTCCTCAAAGACACAAGGGCTGACAATAGAGGAATGGGGTGTTTCTCAAAACAACAAATTTTCAGTTTCTTTACAGGTCCAATGGTGTGTCTCTATCATTGTTACAGTCTCTGCACTAGCACTGTACAATTTGTGCTTGAAGGTGAACAGGAAAGAGGAGTTAGTCTAAAGCCATATTGTCATTTTGATGTTGGCTTTTTGGAGGTTGTTTTTTGATTTTAAATCAAGTTCAAAATTGTATTTTTTTTTCTAAAAGTGAGAAGTGCAAAGTTCCATTCAGGCTAGTCCTTTACAAGCACTCCTACAGAACACTGCCCAGTCAAACAAGTAACATATGAGACCCATCATAAATGATCAGATCTTGCCCCAAAACATACAGTAGTTCCTCAATTTCACTGTTCACCACATCAGGCCAACAAAGATAAATGAGGGAGGATGGGTGCTGAGACTCAGCCAGCCATAACCAGCCAGCACCTTCTGATAATGCCAGGAGTGAAGAGGGTGGAAAAGTCTGGTAACGCACCTTCCACACCTGAGCCACAAATTATCTCCCTAATCAATACAAGGTCAAGCAGAAAAACCTGTTGTGCCATGCCTGAGATGATATCTTCTCTGTAACTGGACTGTAGAAACATTTCTCTCCCCTGACAGTTTGCTCCAGCTTGTGAGCAGAATTTCTTCTGCATCACTTAGGAAATCTCCAGGAGAGAATCAAATCTGTCACAGCCATTTGCAGTTCATCTGTCTCACTGGACAAGGCCCATGTGCAGGAGGAAAGTAAGTTAACATTTGAATTGTTGGAAAAAGCTCTTAATGCATTCTGTGCAAGGTTGGCTACACACTGCTTAAGGCCCAGCACTCAAGGAATTCACCCATAGCAGTGTATTTACTCCATTTTGAGGAGTGTGAGTAATGGTTATTCAGTCTCCTGAAACTTGGCAAATAATTTATCTTGCTTCTAGCTGAAGAAACGAATCCAGAATTTCCACCTGAGCTAGGAAGAGTTTCATGTTGCACTGAAATTTCTAAATTAAAAAATCCAAAACAAAAAAGCTTTTGTGATTGGAGGATTTAAATATATTTCCTGATAATGGGGAAGTTCCCATGGGGGAAATACTGTAATGGTTCCAGTTTAACAGCAAGCACTCATCCTTGTTAATGTGCTTCCTTTTTTACCCATTTGAGGAAAATGCTAAGATGCCAAGTCACAAATTCCCCTTTGGAAGCTATTTTGGCCCCAGAGAAGTCAGGTTCAGGGAGCCCTGTTCACACAGAGTTTTGCTGCAGATGTCTGCAGTTTGATTATCAGTTTCTCTGGAGGATGTGCACCATTTCCCCTGAGGTAAATGACATGCACATTCTCCCCCTTTGCCTCCCGAGGGAAAGCCACTGGAGATACAAAGTGGAGAATGTTTAGTCCCTTTATCACAACCACAAACCATTCTGAAAACCCCATTACCAAGGGCTGTGGTGTTTTTAGAGATGAGAACTTTCACTTAATTGTCTACTCTCCTTCACAAACACACTGCAATGCTACCCACAGCCAGGAAGAATGACAGTAACATCCTGATAATACTGTTTTTGCTAATGAACTTTATCAGCACTGTGTTCCAGCCTGCTGGTGCAACAGGATACTTCTGATATTACACCAAAGAAAACACCAGCTCTCCAACAGATCTGAACAGCCACTCACCGGATGGAGGTCAGAACCTCCAGAAGAAATAAACAAGCCACCTTGTAGCTGTTCTGCTCCTGTAGTACAAGTGGATACAATTAAGGAGTGTTTTAGTCAATTCTTTTCTCATTTATGCCAGGCAAACTCCTCTGAGTTCCTGAACCCGGCTGTCTTTGGCCCCAAACTAAAAAATATGAGCAAGTCCCCAGGCTGCCCTGCAACCATGAAGGGAAACACTGACAATACAGTCCATCCAGCACCATCAGGAAAATCCCTGTCACACAGCAGCACTGACACTTGCCCAGCTGGGTTACAAAATCCAACCACTTCTTTCATTTTGTGCTAAGGTCTAGCAGTAAGAAATCAAATCCAGACACCTACAATGGGATGGGGGATGGCTTTCAGCTTTCCTTATGCACACACGTCCCTAACACAGGCCCTCCAAGGCATAAAAAGCAATTTTATCTCCACTACAAGCAAGTGCTTCAGCTATCCTGTTCATCTCAGCACTTCAGAGATGTGCAGAGATGTGTCAGCACAGCTGCAGATAAACACGATTGGAGGACTGTTAGTACAAGATGCAGAGGCCTCAGCAACAGCACTGCAGCACTCGCTGTGCCAGGCCATATCCCAGCCCCATGAGGAGTGTCTGCAGGATAATGAACATCAGCTCTGCCCCAGGGCATTGCAAAATTACAAAATTGTCTCTATATCCATATGTTCTGCCCCACATCCAGTCTGTCTAAATCAGAGAGCAGCTCAAAGCAGCAATATTAAAAAAAAAAAAAAATAGCTGTTTGGAAAATTCATTGGAGGTAGAGGTCCCACCCCTTCGTTGATTGCCCTTCTTGCTCCATGTGGGATGCTCAGAACATTAATTGGAAAAGAAGTTTCCTTCTGGAGGTGACAGTGGTGGAGTTGGCATACTGCTGGATCCCACAAAAAGGCAGCTCAACTTCGGCTTCAATTCATTCCAAACTTTACTCATCTGTGAGTGGAGAAGGAGAGAAAGCAGACATGACCACACAGCAGGTAACCATCTCACCACATGGAATTTTAGCAGCAGTCTCAGGCACTCAGAAGCACAACACAAATTTGCTGAAGTATTTTCAGGAAGTTGAGCAGACCCAGACTGTTCCTGTTAGATCAGTGCTATGTGCAGCTCCATTAACATCTTCCTGAGCCTGTATGGAAGGGAGATCTCCCTTCATCAAATTCCTTCCCAGAAGGGATGGAAGGGAGCTGAAGGAGAAGAGATTTTTCTAATATAACCAAAGCAAAAAAGTCTATATATGGGGAATATTAAAGGCCATATTTAGGCTTTAACAAAAGGGAGCTTCAAAGCTTTAGAGCAAAACCTGGAAAGCTTTCTTGTCATACAATTTCTGTGTAGCTCAACAAAAAACCAGATTAATCTAGCAAACACACATCATTCATTACAGACTAGAGATTTAATGGCTGGGTCTTTTTCAACTACTCACAGGGGAGGGCCAGCTACAGATGAGAGAAGAAAAGAAAAAAACACTTGCTGCAAGAAGATACAGTCTTCTAGAGAGGTTAGAGGACAACCTTGATCCTCACCCCAAACTGGAAAAACCTCAGGTAACTTCCTAAGTTATGAGAGAGCCCAACTGCACAGATGATCAGAGGATGAAGGCAAATGGGTGAAAACAAACCCATTCAAATTCTCATTCATATTTTGGGAAGAAGGACACAGTCTAGAACTCACCTCTTTGTGACCCTGAATCTGGGAGTTGACAAAGGCCCCCAAAATGTGAGATGTGAGAGGCAGGTAGATGTGGATGAGCTGAGTCTCCTGATGCAGGCAATACAGGGAGAAGTAATTCCGCAGCTCCATGGTTATGATCGCGTTTTCTTGCTGAAAGCAGAGGAACTCAGGAGAAACAGGAGAAAACAGCATTCCTGCCCATATCAGCAATTCAAACACGTGCCCAAAACCTCAAAAAGGCAGTTCCTGGACCCATTTGATACAACAGGAACTGCCCTTTCCATCATGCAGACTGCTGCTTCCCACAGCTCCTGCAAATGACGTGCTGCCAGAGAGCCAGTAACAAGTGTTGAGGAAAACTAACACGTTTTCCACGTGGCACAGCGGGTAGCACAGATTTCCCAAAGTACAGGCTACCCTTTCAGTCCAAAAAACTTTCTGCAAATGTGACTGAGCTACAGAGCAGCACCATTACAGAGCCCAGTCCCACCCTCTGCTCTCCCAGGTGCCTGCCCTACCTCCACAATCCGAGACTCCAGCTGCTCCACCGATTCTGGCTCTTTGTTCTGCACAGTGGCACTCATCATCTGCTTCTTCATCATGCTGTACTTGTGCAATGCTCGCTGGTGCTTGTGCAATACTCCCTTCTCGTGCCTTTCACACAGGTCCTTTATGGGAAAAGAAAACAGCAGGTCCACAGTGGGAGCCAAGAGTCAGCAAACACACAGCCAAGTACATCAGGAACACACACGTGCTCACACTTTGTGTCATTTCTCTGCTGCAAGTTTTTGCTCCTTTGTTTTCAAGAGGGTCAAAAAAATGCCAGTAGTTAAGAATTTAAGGAACAAATCTGCTTGAACCCAGACCAGGGAGCTTAAGAGGCAACCTGGAGCATCACTTCTGCCAGCATTCTGGATCTTATCAAGACTCTTAGCTTTTCTGACCTTCTCAGTATTAAATGCTGGCAATTAATTAAAGTGCTGGCTCAAGTCCTTCAAATTCAGTCCTGGCCTGGGAATGTCAGGAGAGGCTGCCACATACAGCTGACCAGAAGGTTAGTATTAACAAAATCCTTTCATTCATAACTGAATTCATGTCTCCATGAGCAAATCAGTAGCAATCTACTTCATTGCTTTGACTCAAAAGCAGCCAAATATAAAAACAAAAAGTTAGCTGATCCATACAGTTTAACCAGTTATATTTTTAAATTCCTTGCAGAGTTTATTTTCTGGCAAGTTCTTATCATCAGACAAGCTGATCAGGAGGGCCACAGAGCTCCTTAAAGCCAACAGCCACTCCCCTCCCTCTGCCAGATGCCCAGTTTGCCTCTGAACTGGCCTCACAGACAGTTTTCCATCCAGTTGGCGTTACACCCTCTAAAGAGCACAAGCTTGCACTGAACAACTTTCTTGTTGGCAGAACAGCAGAGCTCACTTTATAGGACTGGAGTAAATCCAGGAAAAGGTTCAACTTCTCCACCACATCATTCTCTTCCTGTTTACCCTAGAAAACAAGGAAAAAGCACATTTTACATAAGCCTGGCATCACAGCCCTTCACCCCCCACTCCACGCAGGCTTTCTCTGCTCTCTCCAGGGCACATCAGCGCTTACACAACTGCATCAAAACTCTCTCTGATGGCACTGGAGTGTTTAGTCTTCAGTGTGCAGAACAAAGACCTGACTGAGGCAGGAACAGCTTTTCCAACTGACTGATCATTAGAACAAGAGGAGTTGGTTTCACAGGCCTGCGTGTCAGTCCTTTCAGCACACTCTGCCTGGAATTCCTTGCTCTTGCAGATTCCTCCAATCTTTCATCTTCCCTTCCTACAAGATAACTAATCCATTAAAACTCTGAATACCTGCATGTTTCCTGTAATAGTTCATACATCAGAAGGCAGAGACGAGACACCAAGACAAATTTCACTAGCAGTTTTTTTTATTTTACAGAATACTCTTTTCTTCCTGTATCAATAGAGCTCTCTGGAGCATAAACTCCAGAGAAAGAGACCTGGCCTGACTGATCTACAAAAGCACGCTCAGTGTTTTAACACGATGAGATGAAGAGTACTGAAGACAAAACTGTTACTTTTCCTTCCCAGACTATTGTGTTCTCACATCATTCTGACAGTCATTACCACACTGTACACTTAGACCAGAACGTGGTGCTTCTGTCTGAATGATTCTCATGTAATGTTTAAGTACATGAATGTGAAAATTTGATTCAGAAGGAAGTTATTCTGGGTTCTCTGTAGCAGATTAACAAAATGGAACACAGCACTTTTGGACAGCTCACCCTAGTAGTGAACTTAGTGTGCAGTAACCATTTAAAATTAAGAAAGAAAGCAGGTTTTTTCCTTCCTTTCCCTTGCCTGTTACATTTTTTCCCCATTTAAACAAAGTCCAGGATTTCACACAAGCTTGAACAAGCACACTGCTAACTGAGGATGTGAGTTTGGACTGCAATCTCCCTCTTAACTCTTGAAGGGCTTACGTCCACAGAGCTCATGATTTAAGATGAATTTTAGGACAGCAGTGTACTTCATTCATGTTACAAAAANAAGGACTCACCTGCTGCACAGCCTTATCTGCCAGAAGTGCAAATTCAACAGACAGACCCTTCAAGGCTTGTTTCAGAGTCCCCCATGTGTTGTTATTCAAAGCAGCCCAGGAAGGAAGTGGGGTAGTGTCTGAGCCCAAAGCACTGGAAGGAGATAAGCAATGGTCACAACCAGGAGACAAATTCCACTGAGTAAAGTTATTTGCAGAGAGCAGTTTCAAATCTGCCTAAATTGCTCACAGTGCTGAGCTACTACTGCCCCATCACAAATGCAGAGTTAACTGTGTACATACTGGGAAGAAAGACAATAACACAAGTGCCTGAATGTGAAGGTATTTCTGTTTTCTTTCCTCACACTCTAGGGAATGCAGCCTGAGTGGAAAGCTTGCATTGCCTTCTTTTATAGAAGGAAAATTGATTATGCCCTACAGCATGCACTGAAATACCCATTTTTACCAGACCATTTGCAGGTAAACTTTACAGCAGTTTTGAGTTCAAAATCAACAGTAGAAATGTTCACATCATCAAACCCTGTTCCTCCAAACCTACCTCAGCTCCTTCCCAAATATGAGGAGGTCGGAGGCGTTATCGATGGCTCGGGAGGCGATCCTCTCCGCACGGTCCCGCAGCTTATAAAAGCTGTTATAAATATTTCTGATCAGCTCCCTGCTGGCAGCAAACTGGGCTTGAATGTCAGCTGGGAGGAAGTCCTGAAGGAGTACAGAGGGATTACTGCTGGATAAATCAGAGGCACGCCACAGTCTGCAGAGAGGGACAGGCTTCCCTCCTGTGCTCGCTCTCTCCCACTCTGCAGAGATCAGTTTCCCATTCAGGTGTCCAAGTCACATGTCACACAAATAGCCTTAATTTTCAGAGGCAGAAAGAGGTTCAAATACCCAGTGTAGACAGAGTTGGCAAAATCTGCAATTCTACCACGTAGTTAAAAGAGGGTTTGCGAGGTTTCAAGCTCCCAAGTTCTCATCTGATCCTACTGGTAACCCCCAGCCCACTAAAGTCAAGCATGAACTGAAAGTTCAGCTTTTTTTGGACCAGTTTATCACTGGTAAAAACCTGAATTAAGCTCCAGTTGCAAAACCTTCTGCAAGCATTGCAGGAACCTGAACAACAACTTGCTTTGAAATTGCTCAACGAACACAGTGGATGTGTACTTAAAATTTGTCACAGCACTAATCACTGGGATAAACTGGGATATGGAGAACTTATAAGTAACTTTTCCATAACAGTCCAAATTGCTCTCCCACAGGAAAAGGGCAACAGACAGAATGAGGGCATGAGCACAAGGGAAAGACATCAATCTAGACATTAACTTTTAAATTGTGCAATGTGTGCATTTGTTTGTTATGCAAGTACAAGTAATTACAGAGAAACATGTCCTGAGCAGGATTCATTGTTTAATCTATATCATATTCAGAATTTAGCTAGAAATATCAGGCCCTTAAGAGTCAAAAGTTTATTTGATTTTTTCAATAAAATTACAAATCCTTCAAACTCTGGAAACAACTGTCTCCTCCCTGAGGTGTCCATCACTGCACAAATGCCATAACTGAAGCACCTGGAGAAGAAAGCCATTTAAACCAGAATAACATGTTGCAAGAAATTCATACACATACCTTGGCCTGTGTAGCTAATCTGCAAGTCACAAATTCATCTCCTACTCCCTGGACCAACTCCCTTAGCTTATTCTGTACATCCTGAAGAAAATACAGAATCAAATGAGCATGAAATAACTATGAAAAAACACAGGCAGTTCATGCAGGTCTCAGATATATTGCAGCAGCAAGGCACAACTCAGCAAATACAGCTTTACCCAGGTTAGATTTAATTTAAGGAAAAACATAATCTCTGTTCCCTTAAGAACAGTTATAATTTTCAAAATATTACACTCCTGGCATTGAGTGAAATTACCTTCCACTTTCCACTGTGGAAACACCTACTGAGAGAAAATTCTCTTCATCCCAGGGAGCAAACCCCTGTAGTTTAACAACAATTCTGAACACTGTGCCCAGCAAGGCAGTTCCAGCAAGACATGCAAGCTCAGGACTATTGCTAACAAACACTCACTGAGCCACTGAAGGACAGGAAGAGTTTCAAGAGCACATCTTCTGAGAAAGGGGGATGTCGAGCCACCAGGTTGATAAATCGCTTCAGCGCTCTCCTCCTGCATTCTATGAACTCACGATCAGCTGCAGGATGAAACAAAATTTCAATTAATGCCCCTCACATTACATCTCAGACAGAAAAAAGAAAGCACTGGAAAAAAAACCAAAGAATGGTTACCTGTAGTCTGTCAGCTCCCCAAACCAGACCTTTCAGACTGACCACCTGAACAATATTCCATCAAGCATTCTTTACCTCTTACCAAAATCCAGCAGACATAGCTACACGTGGTTATTTCCATGGGGGAGGTCAGGGAGGAAGGATAACCAAGCCTAAGGCCTGAAACCTCCACTTACAAACTATGGGCCTACAGAGATGCTTCTTCCTCTGAATCAATTCCACAGAGGATATCCCAGCCTGTTTGGGACTCCTGGGATCAGCATCCATCCTTTTCAAGCAAGACGTCAAAAAGTACTTGGGAAGACTTGCACAGCAATCTGCAGTACATCCATCCAGAGTTTTTACTAGTCAAAATTAAAAAAATTCTGTTCCTCTTGCTGAAACAGGAGGATTTTCAATCTGGCAATAATCGCAGTAAGGAAGTAAATCAATGTTCCTGGAGTTTTTCAGGAACAATAAGAAATAAAACCAAAGATTGAAGGAAAAGAAAGCAGCATAGAAAGAAATTAAATGACAATACTCTCATATCACGAAGGATTTGTACTCTTTTGCTACAGTTTTAAGCTGGCAGTTTGCTGGCTGTGAGGACTCACAGGTGATCCTCAGCACAGCACTGACCACCAATTTTTCTGCCATTTGGGTTGCAGATCATGATTTTGCTTTGCTCACACAACCTACACGGATATTTCTGAGGTTTTGTACACACTTCCCACAGGATCTGCCTCAGATGGTTGCTGTCCTCCAAACGAGCAGAGCAGGTCATCCATCTCCATCTGACAGATGGAGGGGAGCAGACACACAGACATCTGTGTAACTCAGCAGAGGGGCACACCAAGCACAAAGCACAAAGCTTTGTCCATCCAGCTCTGGGACTTGCAGGCTCCAAGAGTCACACATCTGTACTAATCCATCAAATCCTGTGTCTTGCAACACCATTTGTCAGTCCATTCATGTACTCAGAAACAAGAACTACCCGTTCCCTTTCTTTTTTCCTGTTTGCAGTTTCCATTAAGCCCACTTCCACAGCTCTTCTATATGAGTCACTGGACTAAAGGCAAACAACACTCCCTGCCTCATCACAGCTTTGCTCTCTATTAGAACTGTTCTCCTAGCACAGTTTGGGAACTAATCCTATCTGTTTTTTTCCTAAAGTTATGATATGT
Source organism: Phainopepla nitens (assembly GCA_013400175.1). Lineage (NCBI taxonomy): Eukaryota > Metazoa > Chordata > Aves > Passeriformes > Bombycillidae > Phainopepla > Phainopepla nitens. The sequence goes on from VXBQ01013763.1 coordinate 19,688, forward strand.
GTGGGAAGAAATGCACCAGTGAATGCAGGCAAATATCAACACACCAGCAATGCAAGGAAGTAACAGTCCCTGACAAGTGATAGATATTGGGAGCTTCTCTCAAGCATCCCCTGTCCACTGAGATTAATCAGAGAAGATCTCCTTGCTCACAGGTGTTGCATGAAGTGGAAATTCTGGCTGAGAACACTGAATCAGGTTAAATTCACATGTGGGTTTCACAACCCCCCAAAAAAGTCTTCACAATTCACATTCCATCCTAAGCATATATGAACATTGAAACTCTTCAGGAGTGTGATTTTGCTTTGCTCCAGTTCACTGTACACCCTGCTCTGCTCACTGTTTACAAATTCTGCTTTATTGGAGCAATACACGGACTCCTCAATTGAAATCAATTATTTGTTGAAACACAGTGAGCTTAGCACCATGGGCAGGAGAGAAGACACTGAAAAGCTTGTTCTTTCACAGATAAAGTATTAAACAATACAGGATGTAATACAGTTATACAACTTTTGAAGTCATAAATGCTTGAAACCAGTGTCAATATTTGAGATTAATGAAAAAATGTTCCTGAAGGAGCTTTGATATGCTTTCTGTCTTGGGATACTTCTTGGTTTCTAGTCTAACTGCTTAAGTATACTTGAATGAACTGACACTGATTCCACTTAGGTTGGAAAAGAACTTTTAAGATCACTGAATCCAGCTGTTAAACTAACACTACCAAGTCCACCACAAAACAATGGTCATCACAATCTGTTTTTCTAAGAAATACCTGCAACTCTGCCATGCTCTCATGTAGAATTACACCTAAAATCTTATTAAGAAAAATCATTAGATACTGAAATTCCACAGGAAGAAACCCCACTGAAATTCTGCATTGGTATCTCACCTACAGGGATTTCTAGCATGGCAATGATTCACACCTCCAAAGTGTGTATTATAACCTCAAAGTTGTCTGAGGCAAGAAAAAGCCAAAACTTCAGATCTTCTAAACATTTCTTTTCAACAGTATCACCCTGCTCGTGCTTGCAGGGTGAAGCAAAAGCCCTCCAGTCAAAAATCAAGAAGCAGCTTTACCTCCCAGCACCCTCTTGGGGGGCAGTGCTGGCACCATGCGATACGGGAACTTCTGCAGCAGCATCTCGTGGAACACCACAAAGTCGTTGTATCGTCTGTACACGGAGCACTTGAACCTCTGCAGTTAACAAGGGGGGACAAGTCAATGCACAGCTTAGGCAGCAGCACCTCCATGATTTGCTTTTTTTTTTTTGCATTGTCAATACAATTTCTTCACCAGCTCAAAACAGAATCACAGAATCAGTAAGCTGAAAGAGACCTTCAAGATCATTGAATCCAACCCAGCCCTAACTCCTCAACTAAACCCTGGCACTGAGTGCCACATCCAGGCTTTTTACAAACACATCCAGGGACGGTGACTCCAGCACCTCCCCGGGCAGCCATTCCGGTACTTTATCACCCTTTTTGTGAAGAACTTCTTCCTAATATCCAACCGAAATTTCCCTTGGTGCAGCCTGAGACTGTGTCCTCTCATTCTGTCAGTGCTGCCTGGAGAAAGAGCCCAGTCCCAGCTGAGCACAGCCACCCTGCAGGGAGCTGTAGAGAGTGCTGAGCTCACCTCTGAGTCTCCTCTTCTCCAGGCTGAACAGCCCCAGCTCCCTCAGTGGTTCCTCACAGGGTTTGTGTTCCCAGCCCCTCTCCAGCCTCGCTGCCTCCTCTGGACGTGCTCAAGGCTCTCAAGGTCCTTCCCAAACTGAGGGCCCAGAGCTGGGCACAGCACTCGAGGGGCTCCTCACCAGTGCCCAGGGCAGGGGCAGAATGAGCTCCCTGCTCCTGCTGGCCACACTGCTCCTCATACAGGCCAGCATGCCGCTGGCCTTCTTGGCCACCAGGGCACACTGCTGGCTCATGTTCAGCCAGCTGTCTACCAGATCCCTTTTCCTCCTGGGCACTGCCCAGTCACGCTGTCCCCAGCCTATAATGTTGCAGGGTGTTATTGTGGCCAAAAATAGTTTGAAATATCCAGCTACCTACATCAATTTGTTACAAAACCGTTCCACCTTCATTGTCATACACCTGCTTTTGTACAGAGCTCAGGTTTGAAGCAAGTGAACTTGCAGAGCATCCTTCACAGCTCAGTTAGATGTTCCATGCTGCAGAGGCCCAAATCAGGAAGGCTGAGTGCTACTGCATGAGAAGTCAGTCCACACAAGTGGTCTAGTTAAAACCAGCACTGCCCAGCACATCTAAAACACTCAGGACTTTGCCAGCAGAAACTGCACAGACATTCTTAGGAGGAGACATTCTCACCAAGCCCAAAGCTTGCTCACATTACCTTGCTGGAAACCTCATATTCCACATGTTTCAGGAAAAGGCCCTTCTTCTCAGGTATAAGCTCCACCTGCACACTATCCTTGCTCAATAGCTCTTGTAGGGTGTGGGAAAGCAGCAGTGGATTTCCCTGGGGTGTCTGCATTAGAAACTGTTCCGGTTCCCTTGCTTCATTTACTGGAGGCTTTGCCAAATCTAAAAGACAAAAAGGGAGAAAACAATAGACCTGATAAGATATAATAAAAGAAATAGCCTTAAAATACTCTGTTCCTTTGCTTGGTGCTCCCAGAGTGGTGCAACACAACCAGAAGCCCAGCCAGGCCACTCCCTGGGAGGTTATGCTGCTTCACACACGTTCACATCACCAGTACCTCCCTGCTCACAACACCCAGGGGCACCACCAATTATATCGAGTCAGAGGCACATCTCCACTAAGCAGAGAATCACAGGCCAAATTTGTTCTGTGAATCAGCTATGAGGCCTGCATTTCCTGTCTGTCCAGCTCCCACCACAGCAGGATCTGCCAAAATGAACTAAACCCTTGCTCAGCACTTCTGGATCCTGCCTAGAACAACTCATGGAAGGAAAGAAAAATGTGCCGTTTTACTGTGCTGCAGAAACTTAATCCATTAATTTTGCACATCATTACAAAGGAAGGAGACACTTCATTTGACATAATTTTATTAAACCCTATGACAGTGTGCTACAGTGAGCCTGAAGTACAATAATTTACTATGTCAACATACTTAAGTTCCAAAGCAGAGGAAAAAGGTTCCCAACAAGGGCTACCAACCCAACAATTCCCCAGTCACAGCAAGCTGTGGCAAAATCTTTCAAGCTTACCTATTCTCTTCCACTGCTTGTACCTAGAAAACAAACAGCTTTTGCCACTGAATTTGACCACACTGGGCAGCTTCAGACAGTAACTGATTCTTAGACAGATGCAGAAGTGAAAAAAGATGTGTCTTAAGAATGCGGCCCCAGAGGACAAATGACATCAAAGGAGGGGCAAAGCTGATGACTCAGAGTGCTCTCTTATCAAGTGCCTCTCTGCAGCCTGTTATCTCAACCTGACTTCATAACTACATATATTATGTTACTGTAAACTAAGCTTATGTTGTCCTTTCTTTTCTACCCATTCCAGACACAGTAAACTGTGTGAAAAATGAGGGTACAACCCCAGACTCTGTTCACCCTACCCCTAGTTCTCCCCTCCAGTCTGGAGCAGGTGGGTTGCTTCCTCTCTGTAAGAGGCACACTGTGAACAAGCTCTTTTATAAAAGCAAGTCAAATCCATTGATGAAAAGTACCTAGAAAAGCCAGGTAGGATTCATTATCCCTTCCTTGCCATTGTGCAGAAGTTCTTAAATGTATCTGCAATTTTGAGAACACAGTAACACTACAGAAGCAAAAAGCATTTCTTTAAGCTTTGATACATAGTTCAAAAAGTTGTTAACTGGGTAACAGATTAACTCAAGGAAGATAAGTCATATTATTAACATGAAAGCCCTGACCTCCTCCTGATAAGGATTTCCCACCTGCTCATTCACGTGCCCTAGGCCCTGATAAATGGGGAAAACAAGCAATCTTTAATTCCTCAGATTTATGACTTCATAACAGACACTTTGTTCCATAAAATGGCTTAACAAAACCAAACCAAATCCGGGACAAATGACCTTATCCCACATGCCTCATCAGGCTTCAGATTCCTGCTAATGTGACTCAGAGAAGCAAGTCTTAACACCTCTGCTTTAATAGACATATCACCTGCTAACCCCACCTATGTAGCAGCTCCTAAAAATTTCCAGCCACCTGCCAGAAACTGGCAGTAAAATAATATATGCTAATTCAGTTGACATGGGATACTGCTGGATGAAGTGATAACGTCTGTAGAGCACAAGGCATCCTGGACATCCAGAGCAGCAGTTCTCTGCGTGTAACTCCTGGGTTTAACTGCTCAAGGCACACCAGTGAAATGCAACACAAGCCAGCAGACATTGCTCCTCTTCCAGTGCACACACACACATCCCTCCAGAGAACTCCAGAGCCTTCTGTGATCCTCAGCCACTGGGCTCTCCCAAACAGGGCTACTCAAAATGCACCCCAACTAATTCCCCAAGCAGTGCCAATCTGTACTAACACAATATCTCCTCCTGCCTACTGATTCACTCTCTCTGCTTCCCATCTTTCTGCTGGACAGCCAACAGCACAAACCAGTCCCTGAACTGGGGCTCAGCATTGTCTGGTAAACTCCTGAAACCCAAAGGCAAGAGATAGGAATGAGGAGAAAAGATGAACAGATGAACCATAAAACCCTCACTATTTCATCTTTAAGTCCCGAACTGATGCTGAGGACTCTGAAGTTAATCACAGTTCTGAACCCCATTACCCAGTAAGAAATCTAAAAAGTGATGCCCCACCAGGCAAGACCCCACAGTCCTTTGACAATTCAGCCACGTTGCTCTTTTCTTGTTGGATTCCCAGTTTTTATCAAGTTATTCTCTAAATTTGCTTTCTAAAAATCACCTACAGGACATGCCTTCTCTTTATCAGCAGTTCACACTCTTGGCTCTCCCTGAAATATTCTGTAGCTTCCTTACATCTCAACCTTGTATAAATGTGTCTGCTTTCTAAAAATCACCTACCACGCAAACAAACTTGAATAATTGCTGTTTAATTAACAACCTCAGTGTGTCTGGTATCAACAAGACAGTTACTCAGAGAGAATCTACACCCACAAACACTGGTCTGAGAACAGAATAAATGACTTGGGAACAGCTGCTAACCTACTTTACTAAACTTATCAGGGCATTAACACTAACCCTACAGAGCAATATATACTGCAGCTATTCTTCAGCCCATTTCTCATTGGACTTACTGAAGAGCCTATCTGGGAACAGCCTCAAGAGCCGTGGCCAGGAATGGTGGATAAATAGTGGGAACTCATTGGTATGAGCTCCTGTGTTCAGCCAGTAAAAGGATTTACATGCATTGTAACAGAACACTTAACGCTTCCCATCACGATCTCTCTGCTGGAGAACAGCTAATTTTGAAAACATTCCCTTTGGTTTCAGCAGATCATTATCTAGTAAAGTTTATATACAGAGAGCAAGTGGATACAGAAATGAGGTATGGAATGGTCCCTTCGAACACTGGGAAGCAAACAAAATAAAAACCAGCTTTTTCCTACAAGCTAGGCTTTTGCTACAGCAGTTTCTCAATTGTTGTCAATAAGACACCAGAAGTGGCCTGATACAACTGAAAACAAGTTGATAAAGAAGTTAAAAATATTTACATATAAACATACATTTGCAAACAAGAAGATAACAAGATGACAAGAATCAAAAGTTTGGAGAAGCATTCAAAGTATGGCCTAGTTAAAAGAAAACAGCTATGAAAACACTGCATAGTATTTTTTTTTTTTTTTGTAACAAGTCAGGTAGCCTTTGGACTGAAAGGAGTTGAGAAACTTACCCAGAGAATAACTGCAATAGAAAATTTCTCTACTTCATACCATATGTTTCATGCTTTGGTTAGTGCTCAACGTTCATTACCCCACTGATACAACTGGGCAGCAACCTGCCCTCCATGGAGTTTACCAGCTTCCTCCATCCAAATTTCCAAAATCACACATTTATGAAAGCCAGAGCAAAATTCCAAGTACATGGATAGCTGCACAGAGTTTTCACATATGAGTAGGCATCTGCAGTAGAGCGATGCCAGGCTGGAAGCACAGGTGGTAAATCACAACAATGATCTCCCTTCCCTGCTTAAGCTCTGTCAATCAAATTTGGAGGCCTTATCTCCATTTTACAGATGGCTGATGCTACCAACTCTTTATTACACCAGGTGCTAATCAGATCAATTTATTAGACATGCTGAAATAGATGGTGCCACAGAACTACTTGTTATATTAGTAGCATATTTACTAGAAGGAGAAAGGAGCCTGTAAGGGAGCAAAACCTTCAGGAAAAACAGCTCAGATCTCTCCTCCATCATCACAGGCCACAGCTGTGCAGAGCAGAGGGGATCCAACCCACAGGAAATGCAAGGGAATATGAAAACTGGTTTTGGACACAGATACCTCAGATTTCTCCCTGGAAAAAACACAGGCTCCACTACCAGCTCCTGGGCCAGGAATACCAAAGCAGCAATGTAAATATCATTCATCAGCATTTCCCTTTCCTTTCTGTCTTCTCACAAAAAGCCCCAGGAATTATGGAAATGCCTTTCCCCCTTATTGTGTCAAACACATTCCTCCATCATTCCAGAATCCAGCATCCACATCAGCCTCCCTGAAAGCTGGTGCAGATTTCAACTGCAAGTACAAGCAGATTCCCATCTTAGTTTTCATTTTTAAACTATTACATAATTTGAAATCCTCTAAAAAGAAAAAGAAAACAACAATAGAAGTCCTTCTAAAAAACACCAAACAGAACTTTTTTCCTATTAAAGGCTTTACATATTTTTTGAGACAACTGCACGCAACTTGTTTGGGTTGTTTTGAAGAATTTGAAACCATGCAATTCATATTTGAAAAGGAGAAAAGCAAAAGAATCAGTCTAACAAAGCTCAGTGCTGCATGGAAGGCAGGTCTGTATTTCTTACTGGGTACAAGAAAAGTTATCATATTTAGTTTCACTCTAATTAAGAGTCTCCTTCCTTCTCCTTCCCAACAAGGTGTTGTTAAGTACAAGCCACCCAATGCCAAAACAAGATAAAATAGCACATGCTGTCATAAAATTAAGATGCTGGAAACAGGCTCCAACATTTTGTTTTTCTCCTTAAAAAAACCAAAACACCACCACCAAAGATGTTCAGTATGTACCCTGCACTAGTTAGTCTGGGTTTTCTGGTTTTTTTTCCTCTGGTTAGGTTTTTGTATTTCCCCTTGAATTTTTTTTTTTTTTTTGGTGTTGTGGGTAGTTTGGTTTTGGTTTGGGGAGGGTTTTTTGGTGGTTGTTTGGGGGTTTTTTCCACGTAAGTTTAAGATAGCTATTCAGCACTTGGTGCTCCTAAAGATGAAACAGAGAAGTTATGCCACAACTCAAAAATAGATGAGACTATTGAAGCTTTATTTAGTAATATTTAAAAAGCACCTGAATGTCTGCAGTCCCCTGCAGCTGTAGGCCTCTTGCTGCTTCTCAAGCTACCACAATCCCATAACTCCAGCAGGAAAAACCCCAACACTAACTTTTCACACAGATTTACTGTGTGTAAAGAACTAACCTTAAGCCTTTCTGCTGTTCTTTTAACTATGCTGTTAGATCATCAACTGATTCATCTGATTTCCCAAGCCTGGGAATACAAAGGACACATTCCATTCACAAGCCATCCATGAGCCACAGACCCCAGCCGTAGCAAACACAATAAAGTGAGATGCAGCTACTTTGAAGAAATAACAGGATTAGCAGAGAAAAATCCATCGAGGAATGTGCCCTAAGATTACAGAGACAAAAAGTCAAATGCTCACTAGGGCTGGTTCCCAGCGTTCAGTGGATGACTGCTAAGCTATCATTTTTCACAAAGAGGTTGGAAGTGTAAAAATTCACACCCAAAAATGTAACCCAGCAAGCAATAACCCAAACAACTACTCCTTTCACAAGGACATTTCAGCCTGACTACAAAACTGGCAAGTTTCCACAACTAAGTCCTTATAGAGGTCAAAAACATCTCATGAAAAGATAGAGTTTATCTTTGTTTTGCTTCTCATCTTCCTTACATCTTTCTCACCCTCCTGATTATGCTGGAGGAAAACTTGATGTTAGCATTTAAGCATTAAAAAATGGCATTGCCACTCCAAACATTACAGCCTCCCAATGGTCTTTTCACACATTTTATGGTTAGAACAAGCTGGTTCTTATCCCAAATCCTGTTGAAAAGCAATCATTAAAGCTCTCCTCCTTTTGTACCAATTCCACATGTCTGGAACTGGTAAATTTTTCTCCCTCAACTGCACCAACCATAAAACTTGAAGACTGTGGGAGAAATAAGTGATCATGTGCAAATTATAGTGCCTGTAACCTGTACAGCCCTTCCCAACAAGCCCTCCCACGGGCTGAACACACAGTTAAAGGTTTACCATCAGAGGAAAAAGAGACACTTTATTCCCTACACTCCCTACGACACACCTGGATTAGCTCCCTGCAATCGTTGCAAAATGGACTCACACAGAAGCAAAAGAAAAAAAAAAGTCAATAAAAGCCACTCTGCAAAATCAACTTCTACATGCTGGACATTATCATTTCTTCTTTTCTCTTAGATTGTATTAAAGTGCTTTGAACTCTGCTAAATCAAAAAGACAGCATTTGTGTGTGCTCTCACAGGGGGGCATCAATGATACCTATCAGGACTCTCATTACTCTGGATATTTCAATCCTCCCAAAACACTCACTGACAAGCTGCTGGTCTCCAAAAATTACATACGGGTGTGAAACTTCAAAGATCTCTGAACCTGCATCATGATGCTAGAAATAAAAAACATTGCTGCATTCACAGCATTATTTTTCATTCGCCAAAATCATTATATACCCTCTCTCAGTGTTCATCATAAAATCTTTGCCAAAGAAAACCAAGTTTTCTAAAGAAGGCTGAGTAGGTCAGAAAGGTACAGAAGCACCATCAGCAGAAGTCAATCAGTTCAAGAATACTCTACTTGGAATCAACTGTTTTATCTCTAAAAGGCTCCTGAAGCAGACGGTAAATCCATAACAGACGTACCTGAGCAAGCTCTCTCTTTGGTACAGTAGGACATTTTTTCCACAAAGGCTGCTGCTCAATATGTTACATCAGTCCTGGACAGAAATATTCCAAAATAATTTATTTATAAGCATTATCTGCATCAGGAGCATCACAGGCCTAACAAGAGCAAACTCACAGTGGATCCTAAATATAATCAACCAAACCATTTTTCCGTGCATTAAGCTTACCTACTCATTTTTCTTTCCAAACTGAGCAAAAAAAACCCAGTGCGCACAGAACAGGTATAAAACTTCAGCCACTTCGAAGAGAACTTTAGAGAACCTTCTCAAAGTTTCCTTCAGTTTAACTGCTCAAGGAGTCTAACACGTTATTCCCTCAATTCACCCAGGAGCTCCCTCCATCTCTCATTTCGCAACAAGCGCTGGCAGTATTCGGCTACAAGTTTCTTCCTCCCAGACTCAGCTGCACGCTCCTCAAACCCCAGCGTTCGGAGCTGGTGCTTCCCCCGCTGGCTGTGCCGCTGGCTCGGCTCGGAGCGGAGCACGGGGACTGCCGGGGGCACAGGCACTGCCCGAGCCGCTGCCCGCTGCCCCGCGCCGGCTGCGGCGTGCCCCGGGTCCGCCCGGGCGGGCGGGGAGCAGCGCGAAATGAAGCCAGCGCAGCTCGCAGGGAGCGCTCGGCCGCGCGATTCCCCACGGGAGAAGTTCTGGACCGCGCCCCGCGCCCGCGTCCAGCCCCGCAGGAGAGCCGGGGGAGGTGACCGCCGGCAGCCACCGGGGCGGCCACCGTGCGAGCTCCCGCCGGGCAGGTAACCCCAGCGCCGCCGCTGCTTCCCCCGCAGCCCCGGGCGGCACCGCGGCAGCCCCCGGCGGGGTCCCGCTGC
>VXBQ01013767.1:0-25864 GCA_013400175.1 Phainopepla nitens
TGGTGTCTCCTCCATATGGCCCCTTTTTGGGACAAAAGATCCACCCAGGAGCTGCTGGGCATTCAGGGAGGAAAAGAATCCAAATGCTTAAGTGCAACAGGCCTGACTGGAAACAGGAATGAGGACTGGGAGAAAGCTTGGAATGAGTGCCACGCCCAGGAATTCCACCCAGCAGCTTGGGAGGAGGGGCTTTTCCAGAGATTTTAAGGCAGTCAGCGGAGGAAAAGCTGATGCAAAGTGATTTATTTCCTATTTATGTTCATTGGGAAAGCGAAACTTTAAAATCTTTCTGCTTTAATGTTCCAGATGAAGCAGCCACAGGGGTTTGGAGGAGGTGGACAAGGATAATCCAAGGTAAGGGACAGTTCACTTCTGGGAACAAATAACAGCTTTGTGCAAAATGGAATTGTGGTGGGTTTGATTCTGGTGAAAAGTCGGCTCAGACCTGTGGTAACAGAAAGGCTTTTAAGGCACCCTTATTTTGTTCAATTAATTTACACTTTTACATGGATTAATTTTTAGAATGACGGGAATAAGGTGGAAAAAATACAAATAAATTGATCAGTCAGGGCTTCCAGGTTTGTCTTGGAGGATTTGAGGTGGGTGGGTTCAGCTGCATTTTTTTCAGTAGTAAACGCTTGTTTTATCTTTTTAAAGGACTCTTCTGCTTTCACAATGTTTGGGGACTTATTTGAAGAGGATTTTTCCTTTATTTCCAACAATCATTGTGGGAAAGGGAAGAAATCAAAGCCCAGAGAGTCTGAGCCTCCAGCTCCCAGGGATTTTACCAACCTCAGTGGAATCAAAAATCAGGGTGGGACCTGCTACCTCAATTCCCTTCTGCAGACTCTGCTTTTCACGCCTGAATTTAGAGGTGAGGGGCTCAAAAACCTTCTTAAAATAATGTTGGGATTGATATTTGAGTGGGACTTGCACTTCTGGTTATTTATTTAAGAAACATAGTGGACTCAGGTGATATTGGGGCACGGTTCACTTTAAATAAATTATTGCAGAATAAAACCATAGTGTTTGACATTAAAGCACATTAATTTTTTAAAGAGAGGATGCTGTGTTATTAAAAAATAACAGTTTTTTTAACTAATTGCAGAGGCTTTGTTCTCCCTGGGACCTGAAGAACTGGGGACTCTGGATGACAGCAGGAAACCAGATGCAAAGGTGTTGGGAATTTTCTTGTTTGTCACTGTCCGACGTTGATTTGGAGGAATATGGTTCCAGTTCCTCTGAAGCTTAAGAAAATGACTAAAAACCTAATTTGACACCGAGAGCCAGTTTGGTCTGGCTGATACTGGATTTTTAACACAATTCTGAGCTTTCATTGCCATAAGGTTTTGCTTCAGAAATCAGATATGGTGTCTGTTTCTGCTGAGATGTTCTCCCTCCCACCTCATTCCAGCCCACCGCCAGGCCCTTCAGGAGAGCTGGAGAGCGAGTTGGGACAGGGCATGGAGGGACAGGACACAGGGAATGGCTTCCCACTGCCAGAGGGCAGGGTTGGATGGGATTTTGGGAAGGAATTGTTCCCTGGGAGGGTGCTGAGGCCCTGGCACAGGGTGCCCAGAGAAGCTGTGGCTGCCCCTGGATCCCTGGCAGTGTCCCAGGCCAGGTTGGACACTGGGGCTTGGAGCAGCCTGGGACAGTGGAAGGTGTCCCTGCCCGTGGCAGGGGGGCAGTATGATGGGCTTGAAGGTCCCTTCCAGCCCAGACCATTCTGCTTGGCCGTGCAAGGTGAGGCACTGGAGATATTTTTGGGAACAAAGTCTGAACTGAGTGATGTGCGTTACGAAACAGGCAGGGATGGTTTATCACCAACTCTGTAGCAAATTGTTGTTGCAGAGCTGCCTGGTTTGAAGGCTGTGTCTGATGTGTTGGCTGTGTTCCCTTGCTGTTGTTCCCAGGTTCGGATAATCCCGCTGCAGCTGCAGCGCCTGTTCGCTCAGCTCCTGCTCCTGGACCAGCAGGCTGCATCCACCACAGACCTCACCGAGAGCTTCGGCTGGAGCAGCCACGAGGTGCCAGTCTCCACCCCCACACACTCCTCCCTGGATAGAGATAGGGTTCTAGGAGTCTGGCATTGAGGAAATGCCTTTAAATCCTTCAGGCTGTGGAGATGACATTGAATTGGGTCAGCTCTCGGTGTATCCTGTTGGATCTCCACATGGAGTCCGTGGCAGTTGTTTACAGGGAGGAACAGAAGATGATTGTTCCCTTAGATAGGATTCCAGTTGCTTTTCCTTTGTTTTTACAGGAGTGTTTTTCCAACGGGCTTCTTGTCCTCAGATACTTCGATTCTTACCCAGGTTGAACTGTGTCAGTCAGAGATTAATCTAAGTCTAGGGAATGGCTTCAAATTGACAGAGAGCAGGTTTAAATGGAATATTGGGAAAAAATTCTTCCCTATGAGGGTGGGCAGGCCCTGGCACAGGGTGCCCAGAGCAGCTGTGGCTGCCTCTGGATCCCTGGAAGTGTCCCAGGCCAGGTTGGGCCGGGCTTGGAGCACCCTGGGCTAGGGGAAGGTGCCCAGGGTGGGGAGTGGAACAAAATGATCTTTAAGGTCCTTCCAACCCAATCCACTCTGGAATTCTGTGATTCTACCAGAGGAAAAGTGTCTTAGGTGGGTTGTATCATAACCAAATTTACAATAACAATAATAAATGTAGTACATCACGGCTCGAGGAGTAAGTGTAAGAGTAGTCATTGAGACTCTGGGACACTTGATCTGTTATTTTTAAGCCATAAGCCAAGCACGGCGGTGTTTCATTCCCTCCTGCCTGGCTCCCTTCCTGCAGGAGATGAGGCAGCACGATGTGCAGGAATTGAACAGGATCCTCTTCAGTGCTTTGGAGACTTCCCTCGTGGGGACCTCGGGCCACGACCTCATCAACCGCCTGTACCACGGCACCGTTGTCAACCAGATTGTTTGTAAGGAGTGCAAGAACGTCAGCGAGAGACAGGTGAAGCCAGGCATCTTCCACCAGGGGTTCTCTTCGGGCTGTTTTGACTTTATACATCCTTGCTTTTAAAGTACAAAAATAATGTTGTCCTTGTTGGGTGCCTTGTTGAATCCAGGCAGTGAGTGTTGGACTTGAAGTCTTTGGCTGCATTTTCTAAACGAGAGGTTAAAAAAACCCAAATGTTTTGCATCTTCTGAGTTCACAAGCCCCCGCCGTTGGTAGATGTAGTTAGCACAGAGTGCCGTGAGGTGACAGCAAAACGTATCTTGGCAGCTTTTTGTGCTCTTTGTAATTTAAAAAAATCCGTTTTTAAAAATTAATTTCTCTGACAGTAGGAGGGTTTTTTTGCCCATCACTGTGATGAATAGGATGGGTATCTTTCTAATCACCACAAACTTACACCCTTCTGAAGCTCGTTTCTTGTCCTTTCTGCACAGGAAGATTTCTTAGACCTCACCGTGGCAGTGAAAGGTGTAGCTGGCTTGGAGGAGGCCCTGTGGAACATGTATGTGGAAGAAGAGTACTTTGAGAATGACAACTTGTATCAATGTGGAGCCTGTGATAAACTGGTTGAAGCTTCAAAGGTAATACCTTGGGATGGGATGATGTAGGGTTAGATGGGATGTTAGGAAAAAATTCTTCCCTGTGAGGGTGGGCAGGCCCTGGCACAGGATGCCCAAAGAAGCTGTGGCTGCCCCTGGATCCCTGGAAGTGTCCAAGGCTGGGTTGGGAGCAACCTGGAATAGTGAAGGGTGTCTGTGCCCATGGCAGGGGGGTGTCACTGGATGGGCTTTAAGGTCCCTTCCAACCCAAACCATTCTGGGATTCTATGAAACCTCAGCAGGGATGTCAAGAAAAGCTCCTGTGACTCATTTCCCAAATGTTGTTGCAGTTTTTTGTTCCCTAACACCAAGTGTGGTATAATTTGGAGAGTATTGACTCATTCAACACCTCTGCTGCACCTTCCTCTGGGCGTTTTGGAGGACTGGCTGAAAGATAAGTTAGAGCTTAAAATAAAAACGTGCAGTGAGAGAAATCATGGAAACTCACTTGTGAGAGAAGAACATGAGAGAGAGAAGAAAATGAGAGAGAACAACTTGCAGCTGTTGCTGTGTGCAGGGAATGGGATCTGTTGCTGGTTTTGTTGGTGAAAGTAGACTCAGGCTGGTGCACTCTGCCCTGGTCACAGCAGCAGAGCTCCTTGGCCTCCTGCAGGACGGGTGAAATCCAAACCCTGCTGCCCTCTGGATGTGGAGGGAGGAGTTCGAAGGGAAGCTGAGGTCAGGCCAGGTTAATCAGTGACTTGGGAGTTCAGGAACACTCAGCAGTGCCTCATGTGTCTTGCTGCAAGGGCTGCTGGGGTTACCTGGGCTGGGTTCAGGGCCGTGCAGGGTACCTTGTCTGCCTCTCACAAGTGCTCCTGCAGGCCGGAGGAGGGTGGGACCTGCAAGGGGTTGGTGTTTGTGAGAGTGGGCGCGCTGAAGTGTCCAGAGCTCTTCTGAGCTTGTGTGAAGCACTTGAAACTTGGCTTTAATATTAAGAGTGGCTCTTTGTGGCAGTCACAGAGCCCTCTGAAAGGTTTCCTCCCTGGCCAGCTGTCCCCTGGATAAGGATTGCTTCATCATGGTTGTTGGACCAAAAGCCCCTTTTCCTGCCTCAGGACCCCTCATTATCTCTGTGTAAAACCATTGGACATTCCACTTCGGTCTTCCCTCGACCATATACCTTTGGCCCTTTTCCCTTTCCCCTTTTTTACTTCTCATGAGGGTTCTTCTTGTGCTCACCCATCAAGTGGTTGGATTTGGATTAATCTGGAATCATTAAAATGGATTATCCTGGCTTTCCTGCCTGAAGGGTGCTCCCCTGTAGAAATGAGGGAGACTTTAGCTCCTGGTTGTTCTGGGACTGCCTGTATGGAGCCCACGGGCTATGGAAATGCCATTACTGACTGGAATTTCACCAATGTCCTTTATTTGCTACAGCAGGATCAGGTATGGAACTGGTGATCACCAGTGAAGGAGGATGTGGGGCTCAACAGGGGGAGAAGATCTGGGTCACTTTTAGGTTGAGTATTTGGAAGAGAAATTGAGAATTAGTGAAGGCATTTCAAAAATGAGGGCGCTGGTCTTGTCTCCCTGGTGGTAACAAAGCTTTGGTGGAAAAGGATTTGGCCACAGCATTGTGGAAGCATGGTTTTGTTCTAAGTCTGTGCTTAAAGTGTTTTTTTTTAAATCCCTTCCCAGTCTGCTAAGCTACGCAAGCTGCCTCCCTTCCTCACCGTTTCCCTCCTGAGGTTCAACTTTGACTTTGAGAAGTGTGAGAGGTACAAGGAAACGAGCTGCTACACATTCCCCATCCAGATCAACCTGAGGCCTTTCTGTGAGCAGGTGGGCACTGTTTAACATTTTTTAAAAGTTTCTGTATGCTCAGCAGAGAACCCACAGCTCGAGGTTATCTTTTATTTTGCATTTTGTCAGGTATTTGAGTAACTTCGTGGTGTCCTCCTCCACTTTTGACCTGAGCTACCTTGTAGCTACAAGGGGGAAGGCTGGATAACTTTTGGGTGGTTATTTTAACCTTTCCTTCACAGGAAGATTATTATCTGGAAATGGAAATTGAAATTTATTTTTGTGTGGTTATTCTCTGAGAGCATCCTATATAAATTGAGCTGTATGTGCTTTGGGTGCCTGTAGTTGCTCCATTTTTCTCATGAATCTCTATTTGCATTCATAAACGTTTCTGGTTATAAACTGAGCTATGCCATTGCTTGATGACAAATTTTGATCCTTAAACAACATTACAGAGGCACTGTTATGGAACAGACATTTGTTTTCCTCTTGAAGTGTTGCAATGCAAGCTTGGAAATTTCTCAGTGTTTGCATCTGAGTGAGCCTCCTCCCCCCTGCCCTATTTTAGTGTTTCTAAGCGTTGCTTCTTTTTCTCTCTCCTGTTTTAAACAAAATAAGCTTAATTGTGAACGAACAATTGAAATTGAAAATATTTTGAATTTCCAGTATGGTTCAGAATCCTGCTTGTTTAATAACACAGATTCCCCAGGGAAGCTGTGACTGCTCCTGGATCCCTGGAAGTGTCCAAGGCCAGCCTGGACAGGACTTGGAGCCACCTGGGCTAGTGGAAGTTGTCCCTTCCCATGGCAGGAACCCAGACGAATTTTAAGGTCTCTCCAGCCCAAACCGTTCTGGGATTTTATGATTTATCAGCCTGTGCCTTGCTCCGTGGCTTGTGCCAGTCCTTCCTTGTGTCCCCAGCCCTCAAAAGCCATTTCAGTCTCTGCATGTGCAAACACACACTGAGAAATGTCTGAGGTGATGCTGAAGGTATAAAGCTGTTCTTGTGTGAGAGACTGATCTCAGTTGTTGTTACAATTACTGTTTTTCTTTTTAAAGACTGAAATGGATGATTCAGAGTACATGTATGAGCTCTTCTCTGTTATTATACACAAAGGTGGCTGCTATGGAGGACACTATCATGTTTATATCAGAGATGTGGATGAATTAGGAAACTGGCAACTCCAAGTAAGTCCTAAAGGCTTTTCTTCCTTGATTTAGAGGTTGTACTTTTCTGAAAAATACTAAGAGCTAGTGGATGAATGTGCATCCACACTTAATTAATATTTTAATGAGGCTTTGTGTGCCTTGCCCGCATTGAGAAGGGCGGTTTATCAGAAAGTCCTTCACACTCCTAAATTGTGCATGGTGATGTCAGCACAGAATAATGCAATCCTCTAATTGTGTGTGAAACCACAATATTTGTGAGTGTCTTTCCTACCCAGGAAGAAGAGGATGGGCTGATTGAAGAGAAGGCTTTAAGAGACACTGAGAATGCAAAAGAAACAGAAAACCCATTGGCAGTCTTAAAAGGGATTTTATCAGAGGTATGGTATGTAAGGAGTTCATTGCTTTGGTTTTGGAGCTGGGGAACCTGCAAGGGGTTGGTGTTTGTGGGAGTAGGCAGGCTTAAGTGTCCAGAGCTCTGCTGAGCTTGGTGTGAAGCATTTAAAACTTGGTTTTAATATTAAGAGTGGCTCTTTGTACAGAAAAAGGTCCTTTGGAGTATTTCTAAAGCTGCTCAGCAAAGCTGTTGCAAAAGGAATCAGAATATCCAGAGTTAGAAGGGAACCACAAGGAGCATTAATGGAGCTCCTGGCCCTGCACAGACACCCCAACAATCCCACCCTGTGCATCCCTGAGAGTGTTGTCCTGGAGCTCTGGCAGCCTTGGGAATGTGCTCATTCCCTGGGGAGCCTGGTCACTGCCCCAGCACGCCCTGGGAGAAGAAGCTTTCTCTGATATCCAACCTAAACCCCCTCTGACACAGCTCCAGATGATACTACAGCAGCTTACTAAAAACCAGGAATGATTTAAACACTTCAAAATTGGCTTTTTTGTGTTGACCCCTTGACTTCTGTAGCCTTTGTTACCTTAGTTTTTCATTTCTCTGCAGGAAGAAGGTAAACAAATTCCCGTGGATCAATTAGGGCAGAAATTACTGGAGAAGAAAGGGGTGTCCTGGAATAAGAAATACAGAAAACAGTATGGAGCATTACGAAAGGTAATCACAGGTGTGCTAGTTTTGGTTCTAGATAACTTCTGTAATCATTTATATTCTTAATGAATAGTCAGGAGGATGATAATTGAGAATATGGACCCTTGGATTAGCATGTGCAAGGAGAGGTTTCTAAATGTGAATTAGCAGGCTGGGGGAACTTAAGATTCCCAAGGAATTGTCTACCTGACACTTTTTATACTTTTTTTTTCCATCTCTGGGGTTGACCTCTAAAAAATTAACCTTAACTTACTGCACAGAAATCAGTGTTTGAGAATGTGTCCAATTTTTCGGCTGTTTAGAGCATGCCTATGAAATCAGTACTCCAGTATTGAAAAAACCTTGTTTTCCAGTTGGTTGCTGTATTTTGTGATGTCTTAAGGAAAATACTTCAGTGTTTGTGTTGCAGATAGGTGCAAAACTGATGTTTGCTTGGTTTTTTGAAGGGAGCTACCTGCAGTTTCCACAATAATTATTTAAATAATTAGGTGTGAAATGTGGATGTGAGGTTTTTACAGAGGTAAACTGAGAATACATGAGGAAGCACCATAAAATGAGGGTTGAATTAATGGGGTTTGTGTTTGTGAAGGTTTGAGGAGGATCAGGTGGAGCAGGTTAATGCAGGCTGCTG
This sequence comes from Phainopepla nitens, assembly GCA_013400175.1. NCBI lineage: Eukaryota > Metazoa > Chordata > Aves > Passeriformes > Bombycillidae > Phainopepla > Phainopepla nitens. The sequence continues at coordinate 8,170 of VXBQ01013767.1, forward strand.
CATTTAAAACTTGGCATCTTCTTCATCCTGTCCTTGCTTCCCTTTCAGTATTTGCAGAATCATCCTCAGATATTCCAGTTGAGTCCTGATGGAAATAAGGTTGGCCTGAAGGAAACACACAAGCTCCTGTTCAAGCTGGATTCTCATGGACAAAATCTCCAGAGCCCTTCACAGAAGAATGATGTCCCGTGGAACTGTGAGAAAAGCCCCCCAAGGCCAAGGGCTGCTTCTGCTGGGTGCCACTGGTTTGATCTGAATGATTCCAAAGTCCAGCCCATCAAGGAGAAGGATATTGAGAAGCAATTCCAGGGTAAAGAGAGTGCCTACATGCTATTCTACAGAAAAGCTCAGCTGAAAAGGCCCCCTGAAGGTACACACAGCTCATCTGGAGATTCTGGGGGGGGCTTCCTGCTTTGGCATTTTTTTCTGGAGAGTTTTTTTTGTCCTTTCCAAGCTTTATTTTCCCCAGTTTTCCTTACGGTGATGATTTGAAAAAAGAGTTAAATGAAGATACAAGGAGGTGGTGGCCTGTTAATTGGCTGTAGCTGACTAATTTTTTTTCAGTATGCTCCACAAATAATGGCAGAGCATGAGCTGAAATAAATACAAGTTGTTGTTAATGGGATTTGTGTTAATTTCCCTTAAAGAAAGGTTGATTGGAAGGAGTAAAAGCATTTGTTTGTAATTTATATCGTCTTGCAGTTGAGTTTTCGGTGATTATTGTACTGTAATGTCACCTCTTGATCACTTTTCTTGTTTGCCAAACCACATTTTAAGCCTATATTTTTTTGTTGCAGCACAAGGAAATCCAAGGTACCAAATTCCTGAGCACCTGCTGAATGAAATGAACGCTGCTAATACAGAGCTGCAAAAAAAGAGGTATCCTGGTGTCACTGTGCTCAAACAGCTCTTACCTGCAGGACTCCCAAGGGATTCAAAAGGAAAGAAATTCCTTGAGCAGAGTCAGAATTGAAATGGTTCAGTGTCATAGAGGTTAATTGAAGAATATAATTTCTATATCTGTATTCTGCTGGTTCTCTGCCTTCCCTGTTAGCAGGCAGCCTACAGAATTTCAGGGGAAACATACTTATGGTTTCAAATTGTACCATTTTCTGGTGAAAATCACTGCAATTCTGGAAAGAGAGTGGAATGCATTATCTTAATTTTGTTTATAGAGAGGGTGTTCTCCACTGGGAGAAGGGTGAAGGACTTGATTTACTGTGAATTTACAGATAAATTATATTCTCTGCCAGAAGAGTGAAGAGCTTGTGGTATTCAGGTTGGACAAAACTTTCCCTTGTGTTGAGGGACACAAGTGCTGATGCAACTGAATCACAGTTAAGATATCAAAATACAGACACAAGAGTGACAACTTTTGGGATATTTCACACGAGATTGTGGCTGCCCCATCCCTGGAAGTGTCCAAGACCAGGCTGGATGGGGCTTGGAGAAGCCTGGGGTAGGGGAAGGTGTCCCTGCCCATGGCAGGGGGGAAGCTGGATGAGCTTTAAGGTCTTCCCACCCAAACCATCCTGAGATTCTGTTTCTGAGTGAATTCCACTCCTTTATTTTTTAAAATGTTTGCTGCTACAGCTAGGGGCAGGTATAAAGGAGGGAATGTGACAGGGAATTTGGTCCTGGGGAGATCAGTTCCAGGGCAGCTACACAGAAACATCTGTTTGGTGTTAAATTCACCAGCTTGTTGTGTTGTTCTCCCAAAGAGCTGAATGTGACTCAGCAAACAATGGCATTGATTTACATCTCCACCTGAGCTCCTGCTACAAATTCCACAACGGGGCTTTGCATCCTTCACTTTCTTGGAAAGAGAGCGTGGTGGATTTGACTATTGACAGAAGGAAAACACTGGGAGACCTTCGGCAGGCAGTGTTCCAGGTACCTGCTCTATCAAAAGAACTCAAACTTCATTTGCACTTGAGCCACTGCAACCTTTACAGATATATTTATGCTGCAATCTTTGTGTCAAGGAGAAAGTTTCAACAGCAGATGGAGTTTAGGAGGGTAAAAACTTCATATGGGCTTACACAGGAGGAAAAAAGGGTGATATTTTCTTGAAGCCATGAAACTACTGGAATTTTAACTATGGAGACATCAAAGCTCACATGAGCTAATTAATTATATTTGGGCAGCATGTGCATGGCCATGGACTGACACTGCAAAACTCCAGGCTTATTCTTATCTTACTCATATTTCCTTTTGTGACAGTTGTCCTTGTCTTTTCAAGGAGTCACCAATTAAGTGTCACCAAGTGAGCTTGGGAGCCAGGCTGTGGCAGCTTTCAGCAGATTGTAATTATTGTGAGTGCTGTGAGTTACTGCTCACTGTGATTTTACATCATTTTTCTGGTTATTTTTCCCAACTAGATGTTGGAATCTTGGGAAGGGGACATGGTTCTCAGCATGGCCAAGCCTTTACCAGCAGGATTACACCTGTACCAGGTGCTTGATGGTAAGAGCTCTGCATGCCAGGCTTCCATGCTATTGCTGTATTTTATTTCCTGCAGCCATCAAAGGTTTCATCTATAAACCATCCTGGAGATGTGTATTACTGAACACTCGTCTGGCTCAAAGTCATGTTAAGTTGTTTAAATTACTTATTTCACTTTTCTTAGTGGAATGAATGATTTGGAGACTTTTCTGTGAAATCTTTGTTGTGAAATGCAGATGTTAAGCATGCTTGCTGACAAGAATGTATCTGTCTGCATCTTGCTCTTGATTTGCTTGTGGATGTTTGCTTTCATAGGATTGGCCTAATAGGTGGAGGAGAGGATAGAAGAGAGGAGCCAGGGTGACATCAAAGGAAAATGTAGGTTAGCCTTCAGCTGAAGCAGGAATTTTGTCAAGGGAAATACTCACATAAAGAGTTCATTCATTTATTAAGCGTACATCAGTTTTTCAAGTTGTCATTTTTGTCTCCAGCTTTGCTTTGTGAGGTAATTCCAAATGTCAGTCTTTAAAAACTTATTCAGTAACTTTTAAATTTTATGTTCTGTGGTCAGCTTCAGAAAATGAGTGTTGAACCAGAACATAACCCAGCTCTCCATGGTTGTTGACATCAAAATAGAGACATCCTCAGAGCTGCTCTAAATACTCCTCCCTCTGCTTGTACAGTGCTTTAAGTGTAGTGACTTTTAAGAACTTTCTGCCTCTTTTTTTTTTTTTTTTTTGTTTTGTGGGGAGCAAGAACTTGACGATTTGCTCCTGATTTTTAGGAGATGAGCTGACTCTGGATGGCATTGGGCTGGCTGATGGAGCAGACATCTTCATCTGGAATGGGAAGGAGGTAAAGGAACCAAGCATTTCCTTCCTTGTCAGCTCTGAAGAGATAAGACTGCACAAGTTCTCCTGGAAATCCTGCGCTGCTTTTATTGTTTTCCATCTTCCTTTTAATATTAAGGCTTCTGCTTAACCTGGAAGTGGTTGTGAAGCACAGCATTTTATTCTGTCTCTCTAGTGGAATAAAATGCTACTTCTAAATGATTTTTATTGTAAAAGTATCCATTTTATTTTGGCTTTCTCAAAAAAAAAAAAAAGACTCCAAACCAAACAAAACCACCCCAACATGTAGTAACAGAGTTGGTTTTGTCTTGGTTTCGTTTTTGGTATAGTTTTTTCTATTGCAGCTTTTGTGTCATTAAATTTTCTTCAGCAAGGAACAAGGTTGAATTTAGGTTGAATATTAGAAGGATCAAGCTTCTAAAATGTGAAGTCACAATGTTCAGTCACATTTGGGTAATTCTTTAATGTCCTGAGGGGCTAAATTCCTGTGTTCTGGATTTTGCCAAGTGTCTGCTGGTTTCTCAGCTGCTGTTACCATGGAATGGTTTGGGAAGGGACTTAAGGATCCCATTCCACTCCCTGCCATGGGCAGGGTCACCTTCTACTATCCCAGGTTGCTCCAAGCCCCATCCAGCCTGGCCTTGCACACTTCCAGGGATCCAGGGGCAGCCACAGCTTCTCTGGATAACATTTTCCTTTGTCTTCTCAACACCTGTGGCCTACTCTGGTTGTTCATTCAGTAAGAAACCGAGGAGGTTTGTTTGTGAGGGGAGAGTGTCCATTTTTGGTCTCAATATTCTCGCTGCCCAGTCTCTCCTGTATTTTCTGGATCAGTCCCACACACATCTGGCATTCCTTCCTCCTTTCCCTCAGGTTGGAGGCACGAAGGTGCTGACGGGCCCTGAGCACGAGCCCGTGGTGCTCAACGTGCTTCGCTTGGCCGAGCACAACGAGGGCAGCAAGGGGCAGCACTTCAGCGAGGCCCAGCTCGTCTTCCCCTGCAGCACCAGCCTGGGGCAGCTGCACTCAGCCCTGGCCCCAGCCGGGGGCATCATCCTCAAAAATGGCTCGGGAGCAGAGAGAGAAGCCAGGAACTGGGAAGTTTTCCGTGAGGAAGACATGAAGGAAACAGTCCGAAGTGTTGGACTCAGGGATGGGTGCTCTGTGCTGATCTTAGACAGCCACGACCAGAGGTAATGTTTTTTGATTATGATTGTAATTAAACAAAAAAAATTATTTTTGGCAAAACTTTTTAGTTCAGATTATGCTATCAGCATATATCCTTGTAACTGATCATCACTTTGAGCTTACAAATACAAGTGTTTTCATCTTAACTTTTGGAGACCAGTTATTTATCAGCCGTTAGGTTTTTCTTGCCCTCAAAATGCAGCACCACTCACAAGCTTTGATTTACACTTGTAAACGGGACAAAACCTAGAGGGAACTCATGCTCAGTGAATCCAAAGCTGCCAGGGGCAAATTTGTGGTGTCCTGACACTCTGTGCTCCCTCTGCTCTGTGACATGCCATTGCTATGAACAACTTTGGCGTTGTCCATTTATTTGGGAGTTGTGCTGGTGAGTGATGTAACTCTACCAATGTTTAGTTTTCCTGTCTCTGACCATCTTTGCACTGCTGATTCCCATAGCTTTGTCAATGTGGCAAGTGGCAATTTGACTGCCTTCACCTATGACATCAGCTGGCTCCAAGTGAAAAACTTCTGTGGGGTGGAAGAGGAGGAGAAACACGTCAAAATCACTGCCACTATTGAAACAGTAAGGACTCTGCTTTCCTAAACAGCTTGACCACTGCACTTGGCCCAGCTCTTTCGATTTAGCCTCAGGGATGAAGCTTTTCCCTGCTGAAATTAGTGTTGAGCTCAGAGTTACAATCCCTGGGATATTTGCAGGTAGCTTAAATCAGTGCAATGTTTTAGTGTCAAACAGTTTTCTCTTTGGACCATCCTGTAAATGGAAGTTTGAGATGGTGTCAGTTAACCAAAGCTAAAAGAGAGGGGAAGGATTATCTTTGTACACTGGCACTTGAACAAGCAGGGTGGCATTCCAGGCTGAAGGTATTCATATCCCTTTTAATGTCCCCTGTCCTTTTAATGTCCCCTTAGGTGATGTCAGATATCAAAATGAAAGCGATCCGGGAGCTTCAGCTGGAGCAGGAACTGGGTAAGTGTTCAGCTGCTTTGTCAATCTGCCAGTGTTACAATTCACTGGACTTGGAGTGGGTTTAGTGGTAGAATTTTCCTTTCAGTGAAAGAATAAAAGCTGGGACTGTTGATGGCGTCTCAAGGAGTCTCTCTCCAGTTGCATTTTTGATGTCACAGAGGGAGGCCTCTAAGATAAACCTGTTGTAATTAATCTTAAAGGTGTTACTTAGGTGACATTCTGAGCCAAAATCCTATTTTTTTCCAATTTGAATTACTTAATACTTCTCTCTTTCCTGCCCTTTTTGCTGCAGCAAACGAGAGCTGTCTTAGACCTGTTAGTGGCAATGGGAAACTTCTGTCTCCAGGTAAATTGATTTATTGTGTCACTGTTCTATAAGAAAGTCACTGGGGAGATTTTGAGCCTCTGTTTGCCCTTTCCTGGGAGAAGTACCCACACATAACTCCACTGATTCCCAGACATAACTGAACCAGCTGTATGGGGTTTTTTCCCCCCAGTTTTAAAGTTAATTAACAGTACCAATACAAAGATAGGGGTTAAACTGCAATGTTCAGCTTGGTTTTATTGCTTGCATGCCTAATCCACCTGTGCTCCTGCTGGACTCTGGGGAATCTCCATGCCTTTGTTCTCCTCGTAGGATGCTCACAAATCTGCTGTCAGGGCTGAGCAAGTTAAGCTCTCCAGAGGGCACTAAAAGGTTTTAGCTTGCTCTGAGGATGATAGAATTGATGTTTTCATTTGTCCTCCCTGAAGTGCCTGAGGATTACACAGTCAAGGAAGCAGAACTGAAGATGGGAAGCTTGCTCGGGTTGTGCCGTGGGAAAGCTCCAACCTCCACTCAGGTACAGCAGTGTGGGATGGGAGGAGCCTGGTGCAGGGACTTCCATAAAGAGAAGAAAGGCAAAAAAAAAGGGGGGATATTGCTCCTGGAATGTGCAAGTTTGTAAATATCCCAGACTGGTAAAACTCATTCAATTCCACCCCCTGCTGTGGGCAGGGACACCTTCCACTATCCCAAGATGCTCCAAGCCCTGTCCAACCTGGCCTTCATGTGCAGGGGAAGGAGCAGCTCTGCATTTCTAGAGACCAGGGGTGGCTAATGAGGAGCTGCTGATGGCCATAACTCAACTATCTTTGCCTTTTGTGCCATTTTAGTGCTGTTTGCTGACATTCTTGCCATGGGAATTGCTCTCACGCTTCCATATTTATTCTGATAGTTTGTGTTTGGATTTCCAGCTCTTCCTGTACTTCATGGTTGGGAGTGACCAGAACTGCAGCCCTGAGATGGAGATAGTTGTGGAGGAGACTGCCTCTGTCAGAGAGGTAAGGCTGGCTGCTCCCACAGCTCTGCTCCCAAGCTCCTGGACAACATTCCTTGCACAGACCTGGAGGCAGAGGAGTTGGAAAGAGCCATGCACAGAGTGAAGGAAACTCTGGTGCTACCAGTCCAGTGTTGCATTTGCAGCTTTGATTTTTTTTTTTTTTTTTAAAGGTGCATCTGCAAACTCTTCGGCAGAATTTGTTCAAGTAAAGGAACAAACTGACAGCACACATTAAATTTTTTACCAGTTTGGGAAAGCTGGCCCAGCTGATGTGAATTTTTTTGCCTGAAAACCATCTCATCCATGATAGGCAGTCCAAGTACATCTTCTCTATTTAATTATATTGTTTTAAGAATTGGCCAGCAGTCAGTCACTCCTTATGTCAGAAAATTCTAACATGGTTTTGCTGAAAGATTTATTTCCCATCTTCAGCACTGACACAACACTCCTCTGTTTGTTTTTTCAGTGTCTCAATTTAATGCTGGAGAAATCTGGATTATCAGGTTAGTTGTGTTGTTATTTACATATTTTTAAAGGAATTTTTAATGTTTCTAAGACAGCTCTTCCTACCCTAAACCTTGTAGGTTTGTTTCAATGATCTGTGTGTCATTGTAATGTGAGGAGGGGAAAGAATTCTATAAACATGAAATCTTTATAATACAGTTTTTCATTTTAAAGAGCTTATCTTAGATTCAAATGATAATTTGACACTTGGGAATTCCTTCTTTCCTCTGAAACCAGGGAAAATAATTAGATAGGTGAGGAAGAGACATCTGTGCAAATAAAAGATCATTTTCATATAGCAAAAGGTCTGGGGAAGATGAAAGTGATAATTCATTTAGTCAGAGTTGTGTTTAAAAAGCAAATAAAAATAAAGAACAAAAGAAAAAGGACCCTTGACACTTTTGTAATATTTTCCCACACTGGCATTATGGACTAATCAGTGTTCTGTGTGTATCTTTTTGGGTTTTGGTAGGTGACAACTGGCACTTGAGAAGGCTTGACTGGTGCTATGAAGCTGGGGAAGCATTAAGTCAGGAGGTAAGAGGAGCCTGTTTTAATCCACTGGTTCTTTGCTCCCTGGGGAGAAAGGCAGGCGTGGGCTGACAGGGATCCTGTGCTTTCTCTTCCTGCAGAATGCCACCCTGAAGGAACTCAATGTTTGCAGAGGAGACACTTTGGTTATAACTGAAGGAAAGCTTCCAGAAAAGGTAAAAGGAATGTGGGCAGTGTTTGGAGAACAGTAGTTTGGGTTGGGAGGAACTTTTAAGCCCATCCAGTGCCACCTTGCCATGGGCAGGGACACCTTCCACTATCCCAGGTTGCTCCAAGCCCTATCCAACCTGGCCCTGAACAGGCTGGCCCTTGCAAAAATTATAGCATCATTATTTTTGCCCCATGTTCCCCACTAAATCACATCTCCAGCTACCACATCCACGCATTCCTTGCACACTTCCAGGAGTGGGGACTCCACTACTTCCCTGGGCAGCCTGTTCCAAAGCTTAGTTTTAATAAACAAATATTTTCTCTCTTCTTGTGCTAAAGGTGAAATTTCTCCTTGTCTGCACACAACACTTGAGCCACCTGGTATTTTCTGTTCCAGGGTTTCCTGAAAATCCCCATCTGGTGGCTGAAGCCTTCAAGCCATAAGAAACATGGAGAGAATGCACAAGACCAGGTGAATGGGATCACCTGGAAGATGGAGGCTTTGCAGGTGTCTGCTGCAGCAGGTGAGCTTGGCCAGGAGCTTTCTGGCTTTGAAAGGAATCATCTGTGGTTGCTCTTTGAGTCAAACCCAAATTTTAATCCAAAGCCTTAAAACCCTTCTGAAACCTAGGAGGAGCCACATGAGTTGCATCAAGGTTATGGTGGACGGACCACTCAGGAGACAGATGCAGTTTTGGACATAAATGCTGGAAAATCCTGTTGTAGAGATGTGCCTCAGCTGGATTTGCTCAAAACCCCACTAAATTTTGTAGCAGGGGCTCTTTATTTGTCAGTCTCTGTACTGAAGGCAGTGGCAGCATTGTAAATCATCTCCTTCATGAGCACACATGTGATTGGCTTCAAATGCCAGACTCCTGAAGGCACATTTAATTTCCTTCAGGCTGTGTTGCTTTTTGGGAAGCTCTAAAAGGAGGGATGGGTAAAGCTTGCATAGCATCAAAGATCTTAAATGCAGTGTTTTAACTGTGTTTGTTCTCCTAAAGGTCAAATCCAAATCAAAAACCAGCCAGGGCAGCAAAATCAAATGAGGGTTGAGAAGGGAGAAGAAAATGAAGTGGAAATAAGAGAATTGGAAAACAGGAAACAAATTGGTTTTTCATTTTGTATTAAAAGTAATGTTCCTCTGGTGCTGAGTTGAGCTGCAGGGCAGGACCCCTCTCCTTGCAGAAGTTTTCTTTGCATTTTTCTCCTTCTGCTTCAAACCTTTTCTGAGTTTCACTTTCTCCCCTGTTGATTTCAGTTGTGGAGCTAAGAGCAACTTAGCTTCGCTTGCAGTAGGTTTAACCAATAACTAACACTAATTATCAGTGGGAAGAACTGCTCCCAGTTCTGAAATTTGCAGTATAGGATCTGTGTAGGAGCTGTTTGGAAATGGGATATATTTTGTGTGCTGGATATGGCCATGGCGGGGGTTGGAATGAGGTGACCTTTAAGGTCCCTTCCAACTAAAACCAGTCTGGGATTCCTGGATATTCTAAATAAAATCCAGACTCCTCCTCTAAGTGAAATGTGACCATGAAGTGACTGTTGTGTCTCGGGGCTATACACATCATGTTGACTCTTCTGTTATTTGTTTCTTCCTCCTCCCTCTCCCCCCCTTTCAAAGCTCCACCAGAACCCACCCACCCAGGCCTGGATCTCTGCTATGCTGGCAGGATAGAGATAGCAGGAGAGGCCTCTCTGGAAGACCTGAAGATGCAGGTTAGATGTTCTCCTGTGCTGGACTGTGCAGCAGCGCTGTGATGACTTGAGCTCTATTAACAGCTCTTTTTTTTTATTTCCTTTTCCCCTGTCTCTAGTCTGTTGGGCCATAGCATTTATGCCATGGTCACTGGTAAGTACCAAGAGGCAGCTGGAGCACATAGCTCAGACACTTCCTTAGTGTCCCTGCTGTCCCCATCCTCCCTGTCACGTGTCCTGGCCTGTGGGAGCCTTGTTGCACTTCTGCTGAAGCTCTGCCTTGCAGCTTTTGTCTTTATTTCAGTGTAAAATCTCTCCACGGGAAGCACACACGTTACAAGCGCCTCCTAGAAAGCCACTTGGCCATTTCCACATTGTTCCTGTGTTAGTTTTCTGCATCTTTGTTTTTCAATTTCTGTATGTGGAATCTGATTAATAAAGAATTGCTTTGGGGTGGACAGGTTTGTCAGCTGGGAAGTTCTGGCTCATTTTGTTTGGCCAGAAACTAAAATACCTTTGTATGGTTTTAATATGCTAAAAACCAAGCAAGCAAAATACCTCAAAAGAAAAAAACTAAACCCAAATCCCACAAAAATGTATAACCCAGTCCTTTTTGGACTTTAAGCAGTTGATTGTTCTACTTGAACTGCATGGGGAAGGATGTCTCACCTGATTCTGCTCCATACCAGCACTTATTTTTTGGGCATGACCTCAGTTTTGGGCTCTGCCAGGCTACTGCTCTGGAGAACTGTTTGCAGCTTGAACAAGGAGAAGTGGCTGAGCAAGGGGGGAAGTGTTGTGTCCTTGGGAAGGGCTTGGAGTAGCTCAGCACTTCACCAGAGTCTGGGGCAATGATTGCAACAGCCTCGTTCCCTCCCCGTTGTTCAAATTTTGGTTAAAAAAAAGGATTGGGTACTTTGGAAATGGAAGTTGAGTTGAAAATTGTTGAGAGGGAGGGAAATCCAACTCCCTTTGAGGTTGAAAAGTGAATATTTTGCTCCTTGCCACAAGCAGCAGCTGGTGTGGAATAAATCTCAGTACCTTGCCCATGGGTGGTGACAGCCTGCTCGTGGAGAAAGAAATTCAGTTTCCCAGGCAGTCCTGATAAACTGCCTTGAGAAGTTGTGAGAGAGTGCAGAGAAGAACTATAAACAATTCTACACCTCGTGTTTTATATATGTCCTATGATGTTTGTCTCAGGATGTTTTTGAGAAGTTGTTCTTCCTTCTCACCAGTGGGCTGAGGGGTGTCTAACCTGTTGACCAATATGATCCTTGCTAACAAACCCATCTATAAGGGTCAGGTTCTTTCTTGATGAAGGCTCTTTTGTTCCTTTTGCCTTCTGATCTATGGAGTCTTTATTGCCGCTGAGTCAGCTCTACAGTGACACCTTGCCCTCTTTCTTTTCTGAGAGCTAATCCAATGGTTTTCTATCTTTCCAGGTAGCCTGGCTGGTAAAATTATTGAGAAAGTATTTCTGTTTTTCAGGCTCTGATCTTACCCTGCTTCCAGGAGCAGGTTGTGCCCCTGCCCTCATTCCTCAGAGCTTGGACATTGGACAGCAGACGCCCCGGGAAGCTCCTCCGGGACAACACGCGGAGACTCAGGTGGCTTTCCTGGGGAATGTGCAGCAGGCTGGATGTGGGATGGACTGTGGGGAGATTCATCAGCTCAGTCTGGGTTGGAAAGGATCTTAAAGATGAGCAGTGCCACCACTGCCGTGGGCAGGGACACCTTCCACTGTCCCAGAGTGCTCCAAGCTCCAGTGTCCAGCCTGGCCTGAGACACGTCCAGGGATCCAGGGGCAGCCCCAGCTTCTCTGGGCACCTTGTGCCAGGGCCTGCCCACCCTCACAGGGAGCAATTCCTTCCCAATTTCCCATCCATCCCTGCCCTCTGGCAGTGGGAAGCCATTCCTTGTGTCCTGTCCCTCCATGCCTTGTCCCCAGTCCCTCTCCAGCTCTCCTGGAGACCCTTCAGGCACTGGAAGGGGCTCTGAGCTCTCCCTGGAGCCTTCCTTTCTCCAGGGGAACACCCCCAGCTCTCCCAGCCTGGCTCCAGAGCCACGTAGACAATCTCTATTCTGTTTGCAGTGACTACAGGCTAGGTGCCAGAGTGGAAATCTGCATAGAACCCTTGCAAGAAGAAGAGAATTTGGGGTAAGAGCTCAAGATCTGTATTTCTCTTTGTTTCTTACAGTTCTGCATTTGAGGGAAGCCTTCACTGAGAGGCTTTGGACTTCAGGGCTCTCAGGATGTGGGAAAACTTGGAAAGTTATTTATCGTTTTCCACAAACAAAGTGAGGGAGGGCAGGAGTGGGGGGGGAAGCTGGGAATTCTGAAAGCATGGCTCACAAGAATTTCCGTTCTGTCATCCTGCTGCCAGCCCCCACGAGCTGCTGCTGCGAGTCCAGATGGGAATACCAGGAGAGAGGGACTACTCTGACTGCCGGGATTTGGTGTGGGATATCTCCAAGGAATGCACAACCTGGGCTCTGAGGCAAAGAGTGGCTTCTCACTATTGTCTCCCTGTAGATAAAATTGAAATAGCCAAATACTTCCCTGAGAGATTTGAGTGGCTGCCAATATCTAGTTGGGTAAGATCTGGAATGACAGAATCCAACAGTGCTGGAGAAGAGCATGTGTTGGTTTGGGCTGCAGTGGCTTAGGGGTTGAATTTAAGGAGAATTCCAAACTCTTCTGCTTTGATTTTATTCAGACACAGCAAATCTCCAAGAGGAAAAGGAGGAAAAAGCAGGAGAGTTTGCAGTCAGCACCTTATCACCTGAAGGATGGAGACATCATTGGGGTGAAGGTAAATTTACCTGCATTAAATTGTTGCACGAGGATCAGGTTCAGGCAGCGTCCCCATTACAGTATCTTCATTTCCTCCTGGTTTTCTCTCATCCTGCTGCATTTCTGAGAGTACTGGGATGTGGGTTTGGACACTGCCTTGTGGTGCTAGGAGATTTCTTGCTGCTGCTGCTGCTTTTTCTTTGTCTCCTGGATCTTTTTTCATGCCCTTATTTTTTGACTTGGTGTTTTTTTTTTATTGGAATTCTGAGTAAAAGCCAAGGAAGTGCCCTTTGTATCTAATAATGTGATTTTTTTTTTTTTTTTAAACCTCTTACATTTTATGGATTACTAAACTATGGCAGTTCTGTTTTATGGCATGAAAAGGAATTACCCAGCATTGAGCTCTGAGCTAGCAGTCAGGCTAAGTTAGAAGGAAAGAACGTTCTGGCTGAGTTTTAGAGCAGTAGGAGAAAAATATGATGTCCTGTCCTGCTGTTTTAGCCTATTGGAAGAAATCCATCCCTGGAAGTGTTCTTGGCCAGGTTGGATAGGGCTTGGAGCAACCTGGGATAGTGGAAGGTGTCCCTGCCATGACAGGGGTGGGGCTGGATCATCTTTAATATCCCTTCCAACTCAAACCATTGCAGTTCTAATTACCTTGAAATTATTCAGTGCAAAGCAAGTCAAAAGAAACAATCTGGAAATTTATTGTGTCAGTCGAGGAACAGCTGGGAAACAGTTTGACCTTCTGACTTGGATCTCTCCAATCCTTTTTCATAACAGAACCTTCTCCTTGATGACACCAAGGACTTCAGTACCGTCAGGGATGATATTGGGAAAGAGAAGCAAAGGCAGCTGGCTCTGGAAAAGAGGAAAAGGTAGGGAGCGCTTAGTTTCATTTTTCTTTAGAAATATGCAGAGTGTTTGCCGCTGTTCAGAGGACCTCTGGCTTCCCCATCCCTGCAAGTGTCCAAGGCCAGATTGGATGGGGTTTGGAGCAACTGAACTAGTGGAAGGTGTCCTTGCCCGTGGCAGGGGGTGGCACTGGGTGGTCCTTAAGGTCCCTTGAAATCCAAACCATTCCATGACTCGGCCTAAGTGGATAATTTTTGAGGCCAGTGGTAGCTGGCACATGATTCTGGTGATCCTGCAGGGAGCTCTTGGATAACTCAAACTCCTGGCTCTCAGTGTTCCTCCACTGAACCTCGTGGTTTTTCCTCCTGGAACACACTGCTGTGGGGATGAAAATGAACCCTCAGCTGGCCCGGCCTTGCAAAGGCGGTCTTCACAGCCCCCTGGAGCTCAGAGTTCAGGCCCTGCTGAGGCCCAGCACTAAACATTAACCATGTTATTTCTGTGTTCCAGCCGCCAGGAGCGTGTCCAGGATCCCTTTTTCCCCGAGGAGAAGCTCCCCATGAAGCCCCGCAAACCAGAAGTGGCTCTTTCCATCAACGTGGGGGTTTTCAGATAGCACCAGGAGCTGCTCTGCCCACACCACCTTCTACTAACCTGGCCTACAGGGCCTCAGCTGCAGCAGCAAGAGGGGCTTTCCCCAGGTGTCTTCAAGAATCCCTGAGGCACAAACTGGCTGTAGGATTCGGGATAACTCTGATTTTTTTCTGCTCTCTCTTGGGGGGGAAGTGCTTTAAGGTCCCTTTCTCAGTGTGGTACTTACTCTCAGGCTGAGTAGATGCACTTTACGGAGGAGGAAAAGGATTAATATATTGTATAACCTCTCAGTGACTCTTTTGTAACCACCTGAAATGCTTTGTTGGGTCAGATCTGACCTCTTGCACCATCGCTGCTGAGATTTAATGCTGTCCTAATCATCTCTTTTTTAGAATTTTTTTCCCATCTCTGATCACTGAAGTTGCTGCTGATACCAGAATTTGCTTTTCTCTCTATCTCTAAACCTAAGTCTGTAGGAGCTGGAGTCAGCCCTAAGAATGAAGGAAATGTAGAAATCTCTGGGGGAAATATAAGAAATTGGCTCAAAAAGAGCAAGTCCAGGACCTGTCAAGATGTAAAATGTGGAGACCTTTTGTCATATGGAGCAACAGGGACATAATCTTAGACTTTGAAGTTTCTGGGGCTTGTTTTGTTGCCCATAAACTTAAATTTTGCAGTTTCTAGGGCATTTTTGTTGTCCTCAGACTTCATTAACAGACAAAACGGTTGGAAAAAGCTGGACAGATCTGATGTTTGATCTTCAGTGGGTTTTACTGTACTCAGGATAAAGGCTTGTATTTCTTTTCAGTGCTCCTCTTCAGAGGAATTTCCCTCAATTCTCATCTTTCCAGCTGTTCTGATACTCTGTTACCTGTTTCTCTTGGTGTCCTGAGCTGACTTTTGAGCAGCTCACTGAGCTTGGCTCCCGGTCAAAGGCTCTGAAGTATTAACTCCAAAGTGAGCCTGATTATCCTTAATTAAATCTTTGATAATGAGAGGATAAAACACAAGTTTGCTTTTGGGGGCTGCAGTAAATATTTGACCTATTTGCTGTATGTGTAGATTTTGTGGTAGGAGCTGCCAGTTGAGGAGATTGCTCTAACTTTGGCTAATGTGAGATTTTTCATGTACCTTTTATAGGTTAACACTATTCTGGTATTTCAGACAGCATAAAGATAAAAACTGACACTCTGCTCTCAGCAAAAAAAAAAGAAGTGGAAAGCACCATGAAACACACGATTATTATTTATTTCTCTGCATATCTTTAGAAATCAGCAGGTGCTCCTGTGCTCTTTGGGGCTGATGCTCTGCAGAAGGGGCTGTTTAATGTCCTCACTCACTTGAATCCTGAAATCCCAGTTTCAGGGAGACATTTTCTGCCCAAGGGGAGGGCAGCGGATGCTTTCCCATCTTAATTTGAGTCGCCTTCTTTCCATATCAGGTGTTCTTGGGAGCCTGGGTTTACAGCAGGGATCAGAGGTGCTGATCCCAAAGGTTTGTGTTCCCACATGGTTGCAGCCCACTGGATTTATTTGCTGTCACTTTAGTTCCTCTGGTTCCTGCGGGAGAGCTGGACTGAGCTCAGCCTTCCCCTCTTGAATAACTCTGGTCTCTCCCTGAGAACACCAAGTTTGGAGAAATTGAAATGCAAATTCCAAGCGGGAATTTTGTGCCTTTGTTCAAGTGTAATGTAGCAGTGCCTGCACTGAACCAATCTTGGATCATTTCTAATGTTGGCTCAAAATGAGTTTTGTGGGTTTTTTTTTCCTTAAAACTCTTGTGGGCCATTCCACAATGAGAGAGTTCATGGAAAACTGGGCTGGGGAGAGAAAACACCTTTTGGAAACTGAGTCTTTGTGACTCTGTGGGTTCTGATGGTTTTTTTGCAAAGCCTGGAAGAGCTTTCATCTTTATTTTTCAAGTGTTCTTCACAAAATAAAATGTCATTTTTATCTGCTTAGTTGGGTTGTCTGTGGACGTCTCACTGGTTGGGAATGGCACAAACTGGTGTCTGACGTGAGTATTAATTAGCTTTAATTTTCCAGTGTTCCTGAACCAATATTCCTATCTCTGGGGGAGGTTTCCCCATTTCTTGTGGCTGTTGTCTTTTCCAGAGGCTCCTGGCTTGGTCCTGGCTCAGGGCTCTGGGTGCAGGAGCAGCTTTGCTTTGTCCCGTGTTTGCAATCCATGTGGGGAAAGCACTGAGGATGGTAAGGAAGGTTCATCCATCAGGATAGTATAAGCCACTCTGGAGCCCTAGACTTAAAAAAAGCCTTAGAAAAAATTTTTATCTCAATTTTAATGAGTTGTTTGGACTGGTTATTTTGAGTGACAGGTTTTGACTGAAATTAGCAATTAGCTTCTAGGGACCATTTAGCCACTTTCTGGGAAATTAATTATTTTTAGGTGTTTGGGGGGTTTTTGGGTTTGTTTTTTTCTTTGTTGTTTTTTTCTTTTTGGTCATCTGGCTCATCCCAGCTTGCCCAGACTTTTCTGGGATTCTGGACCTGGAGACTGGGCTTTTCCAGGTTACAGGGGAATCTCCCAGAGTTGAGCTGAAAGATTCCTACACCTTTCTTGACATCCTTCCTGACAAGCGTGGTGCAGAGTTCATGGCATTTCCAAGAGGTTTAGCAGGGTTAAGTGGGATATTGGGAAGAAACCCTTCCCTGTGAGGGTGGTGAAGCCCTGGCCCTGGCTTTTGGTGCTTCACTTAAGTGGAGCTGTGCTTCCTTGTGGTGCCTCAGCAGGAAGATGAGCAAATGAGGCCAAATTTAAACTCCCCCCCCCGAGATTCCTCCTCAGGCATCTCAGATGCTTCGTAGAGAGTCAGTGGAAAAAGCCAGATAAACCACACAAACCCAAAATAAACATCCCTCTTCCCCAGAGCAGCTTCTTCCCAGTCTTCTTGCCTCCTCTGAGACTTCTTCGGATGCCCTCAGATGTGGAAGCTGTCACCACCTCCTGTTCTTCCCAGGATCACCAGATCCTGGAGTCAGAGCCTGTCTGGGAACCTCAGCACCAGTGGGCTGGGAGGGAAGGTAAAACTCACTTCCCTCGAGCACCTGCTGGCAGGAGCCCAGGTGAAATTACCCGCTGGGTAAGTGTCTGCTTAGACACTTAATTACCCCACATGCAAGTGTCTGCTTCCTTTTTACTGGAAAAATTTCCCTGCCTGCACTAAGACCAGATCGATTTGCTTTGTAATGCCTTTTTTTTTTTTTCATTTATTCCAAAATCTGAATCTTACTTTACAGAAGGGTGTGGGTTGGAGCGTTACGGGTGATCCAGTGCCACCACTGCCATGGGCAGGGACACCTTCCACTGTCCCAGGCTGCTCTGAGACTTGTCCAGCCTGGCCTTGGACACTGCCAGGGATCCAGGGGCAGCCACAGCTGCTCTGGGCACCCTGTGCCAGGGCCTCAGCACCCTCCCAGGGAACAATTCCTTCCCAATATCCCATCTAACCCTGCCCTCTGGCAGTGGGAAGCCATTCGCTGTGTCCTGTCCCTCCATGCCTTGTCCCCAGTCCCTCTCCAGCTCTCCTGGAGCCCCTTTAGGCTCTGGAAGGAGCCCTGAGGTCNTGAGCTCTCCCTGGAGCCTTCCCTTCTCCAGGTGGGCACCCCCAGCTCTCCCAGCCTGGCTCCAGCCTTGCAGCATCTCCCTGCTCTCTTCTGGATGTGCTCCGAGTGGCCCCTGTGTTTCTTCTTCACAGGAGCCACCGTTTAGTGATAAAGCATTAAAAAAA
>VXBQ01013771.1:17135-36877 GCA_013400175.1 Phainopepla nitens
CACAAATGAAAATTCTTTCAAGTCTTTGTTTTTCTGTGAACTGTGCAAACAAATCTAGTATTGAATCTTTTCACTCTGCAAGCTCACTGCTGTGTGTTCAGATGCATGAGAGGTCTCTATCAGATCTCGCATTTTAGTTAAACACTACTCTCAGAAGTTATTAGCTATTTTTCATCTTAATTTAGGGACTAGCAGACAAGAAGGTGAAGGAAGGAAAAAGGGAGGAAAAAATAGCAAGAGGTATATCTGATTCTAAGCATAAAATTAACGTGCCAGGAATAGTTTGGGGCGTATTTTGTTCCAGCATCAGCTCAGTCAGTCTGAGTATGTCATCAGCATCCAAGTCATATCTCCTGGGGCAATCAGTAGCACTAGAATTATGAGCCAATAGCTTTGGGACTTGTGAGAGGCTGTGATGATCCCAAGCAGCTTTGCTGAGCCTGCGAAATGGCATCTGCCAACAGTAAGCACCTTCCGACCATAATTCTGGTTCATAATCCAAATGCTGTCATTGACAGAAAAGCCTTGAAGGACAGCATGCACCTGAGAAGGCTCCTAAAAAAGAGAGTGCTCGTATTTCCTCCTCTCCATACACACAAAGAGCACTGGTAGTTCAATGTTCACACTCTAAAATAGCATCAAATTGGACAACTTCTGCCTCTTGAGCTTTTATTTACTTTCATGAAAAACATTTTTTAATACTATTAAACATGAGAAATTTCCCTTAAAATAATTGCCTCTGATTGCAATCTCTTGCCACCTATTGTAGCTTTTTGGCAACACTGAAGGTTTTGAATACTTGATTTTGCCTTTTCCTCACCTCTTCCCTATGCCCTCTTCTTTGATTTTTTTTTTTCTCTGACATACACAGTACAGCCTTTTCCTGACTCATGACTGTACTGACACATCTACTAGCCTCAGTATAGTCCTTATTTCATTGAGCTCTCCTTTCTATATAAAAACCAGTAACAGTAATTTTAAAAACCCAACAAAATGAAAAAGGTGCAGTATTTTCTGCTAAATTGAACCATCCCTTCTAAACAGTTCTAGTGATCTTGTAGCTGACAGAAACTACTTGCACAGCATATGTTGTTTTTGCATCTTTACCCATAATTTTAAGGCCCAGAAAAAGACAACCAAGAGATGTGTCTGGATGAAATGAAATTGCATTGCAAATCCAGTGGGAAGAATGGGAATCTTAAATCAGGCTTCCTGTTAATTTCAAGATCCTTGCAAGCCAACCACTGTCATCTGAGATGGATCACCACAAGAAATTTAAAAGGCAAGATTTTCAATGCAATTTTGAAATATCAAACTGTGCTGCAAGAACATCTGCAACGCAGAGAAAAGGGACTCTTCCTGCACTGTAGTGAGTACACTGTCAGTCAGTTTACCAGAACTCTTAGAATGGGATGTTCTAAAGACAATATGGAAAAAATTTTCCATTACCACAAAAGAAATCCAGGCTTTCTTCTATTTTTCTTGGTCATTGAGTTTTAAAAACTGAGGCAAATCTGAGTAGTTTACCTGATGACTGGGGGAAAAGCTGCGAAATATTATACCCTGGGATGAGAGAAATAGTATACCCTTTTCTGAGTCAGTCTGCAAAGGCTTTCACAAAGAAACACTCTTAAAATATCACTTTAAAAAGCTGTGCATATAGACTTAGCTGGCTGACCATACCAGGTCTGAGAGATAACAAAAGCATGTAAAATTCTCCAAAGTAAAGGAGTAAGAGGGAAGCTGATCAGGTGTTTTATATTTTGACCACTGCCCTTGTGCTGCACCTTTCTTTATCATGTGGTTGCCCCAAACGTTCACATTAGACATTGTTCTAATTTTGTGCACTGCTTGGCAGGTTTGACAAAGAGCTACAAACAAAATAACTCCCTAAGCCAATCTGCTGAATGCGAGACTCAACCTCTGAGACCAGGTGCTCTAAAAGAAGTCTCCCATCCAAGGTCTCCTCAACTACAAGCAAAGACATTGTAATATTCAACTTCATGCACCCTAGAGGAAAATACAGAAGCAATTTCCCTATGCCTGTCAGGAACAAAAGGAAAACACTATGTCCTTTCTGCCAAAGCCTTTTTTTTCCTGCCAGACTCCAGAAAAACATCCCTAAGCACTTGAAGCCTGAACTTTAGGAATTTACCAGCTACCCATGCTCAAATGGAATACCCCCTCCAGCCCAGTGGCTTCCACACAGTCAGTTTACTTTGCTGTAACTCAAGAGAACGGGCAAAGGAGCAGTATCACCACAAGGCTCATTCAGCTGGCCGTAAATATGACCCCTCTGGCAAGTTACCACACCATGGTGTCACTGGCCCTCTCAAGCCCAGAGGTCTGAAAATAACAGCATAGCTTCTGCTTTGTTACGTACACCACTGCTTTATAACATGACTGCCTCAGAAAGTAACTACAGAGAAAGAAAACCTTTCTAGGAGGCCTCACGGTATCCTCCATGCAATCAGTATTTGCCTTCACATCCTACTGCACAACAAGGAAAACAGTCTCATTCAAAGATTTTTGTAAGTCACCATTCAAGCTGTGGCTTTGTGCAAGTCCCCATGAGCCATCAGGCAATGACACATTCTGAGCTTGCTGCTCCCAGAGCCCATGGCAGGTGTCAGAGCACATCCTCCTCAGACAGTGCTGCCCTCATGCCTTTCAGCCCTGTCTTGCACCATCCTTTGCTGCTCAGATTCTCACAGAAGTTTTCCAGTCATGTTGAGTCACTGTAGACTATCCTTTCTAGGAGCACGTATGGGAGATAAAAATGTGACTAGCTACACACTGAATGAAGAAAAGCAACTACAACACCTGTAAAACACAGGATCAATACCACAAAAATAGTCTCCTGCTGTGAGGTGGCACCAAAACTGGAAGAAAATGAGCCAAGAGGCTTTATAAAGGGAAGCAGCAGAGAGATGCATCCAGTTGGAAAAGAAGAACACAGAGTACAACTTTAAATAAAACTATTTATTTGGTCACTGCTAAATGGAAATATAAGCAAAGGTGAGCTGTGTTTTTAACCATGAAAATATATTAAAAATAACAGAAAACACAGCAAAATACCAGAGGTATCAATCTCATCAACCAACAGGAAACAGGACATGCCTGGATGCCATTTTAGCCTGTAGATGAAATAAAAACTAAATAAACAATCGAAAAAAACCACCACACTGTGATACAGGAAAGAATTACAAGAGCCATTGTTGGAAAAGTCTTAGTCAGGACTGCAAAATGTAGCAATCTGCCTCATCACCTGGTCTATGTCCTCGCCAGCCCAGCAACACAAAAGACACTTTTAATTTAACTTTGCAAACACAATGAAGACAAGTAAAGATGCACAGAATAGAGAGAACTCTAACTGTCAATATCTGTCTTCTACACATCTCTTCTAACATCACTAAAGAGGCAATTTAAAGGTCCATATGATCAATCAACCTAGACCCCTGTCAAACACCTTGTAACGCCTAGCAATCCAATTTCAATCAGTTCCCCTTGCATTATTTGCTGCTAACATTATCCCTGCTCGATTCAACATAGCAATCAAATAAGCCACTACACAATACAGAGGGCTCCAAGAAATGAATGAAACCAGTTATAAAACGGTATTGATGCTATTTCATTTCCTCGGTTTCCAGCCTACAGTCCACACCAGATCCCCAGTTGGCATTTATCAGTATAGCTCTAATGACCCATTAGACCAATTTAGACTGCTGCAGATCTGGCTGTTAGTGTTACACTTAAGCATTAAGAAGTCAATGAAAAAGCACAGGTGGTACTATTGATTGACTGAAAAAACAAACAGATGATCTGTCCTTTTTCCAGACTCAGGATACAACTAATTTACACTGGATATGCTTGTGTCTTCAAAAGCAATTATAAGTTTAGCTGTTTCATACTAACACTAAGTAAAATACCATCATTTCATAGTATTTTCCTAACATGTAATTGCATGCTATCACCATCCTCTAATTTCAGCTGCTTCCAAGGGTTCAAAAGCTAATTTTAATTCAGTAAAACTTAAAATTAGTAAATGCATTGTAAGGATATTTCAAATAATCTGAAAATGGAAAGTTTTCAGTCTTGCATATGCTCAGAAAAGAAGCTAAATCTTCTCTGGACATAATGGTAATGACGGCAGCCCACTGAGACTGACAGTGTTTTGGCTTCAGTGGGACACACAGCTTAGAAGTCAAAATATTGTTATCTGCAGTAACTCCACAGCTGGTGATACTGGTAAAGCTGAGGGTATTAGTAAAGCTGACAGTTACAGTGCAGTGATGATGCCAGCACATATTCTTCCATGCTTCCTTTGAATTCTCAAACAGCCTATATGTCACCCTTTTCTTCTGGATAGAGATTACCTTTATGAATTGGTCAGGAATATCACAGATCAAACTGCCTTAACATCTTCTTCCTCTCAACTTTTTAGCTGTATGTCATCCTCAATATTTTCAAGGTACTTGCAAGGACTTGCCAATTTCTGACTCAGTTACATGAGGATGTGAGTCGTCTGCATGGAAGGAGACCCCTTTCTTTAAATCATTAAGTAATTCTTCAATAAAATTAAACTGGCAGACAGCCTCTCTGTTCAACAGCTGTACCTAATAGCCAAACACAATGGCAGCTGTTCCACAATGCTGCTACTGCTGTTTTTCAAGGAGACTGTTGAAGTTGCACCATGATCAGTGTTTTTTTCCTTCCTTCTCTACCTTTCCTCCAGTTATAGACATATACATTAATTCAGTAATTTGAAAAATTTTGAGTAACTGAGATATTTTGAAAAATACAGTCTTGTTTACTCATTTCAGGATCAGCTCTACTGGATAAAATAATACTACAAGCTACTTGCAGTTAGCTTAAAGAGGACCAACTGGCAAGAGACCCAGATCTTAACATGTAACTCTGTTTAAAAAGCTTTTCCACAACTTTAACCTCACTGTTGGATAAAAGAACTGCCCTCCTGCTGGGACATCACTGAAGCTGTGGGGCATGTGAAACCAAAGTTCCCAGGACCCTTCATCCCTCCAACCCACAGCCGCAATCCAGAGAGACATCTGAAAGACAAAGTCAGGACACAGCTTTGGTGGAAATCTCTTCATTGCTCAACAGTAATTTCTGCAATACTGAGCTAATAATACACTCTCTCCCATTAAAGTAATGTCCTAGTAAGAAGTGCCACATAGGAACTAGGTATTGCTGGATTTTTAGCTGGGGCAGTGTTTGGTGCAAATAGACAGTGGATGTCTTCACAACATTCTCAAATTTTGTAGGAAGCTCCAAAATCTTTCCTGCAACTGGCAACCAGCTAACATTAGGTTACTGACATACTTTAATTAGCTCCAATTCACAAATTATCATCACTGTCTAGAAAAATTGTGACACATTTGTTATGTGACACGTGCTTGTTAAGGGACACATTTGTTATGTGACACATGCTTTGTTATGAAGCAGATGTGCATCTTTATCAACATGCGGTCACCTTATTCTTACAGAATTCACTAATGCAAAAAAAGGTATCTTTTCCCGTCATGACATACTTATCTTCCACTTAAATACTCTGATTTTCTTAAAATCGTGTACAAATTACTAGCTAAAAGTATTAAAATCTCTGTTCATTGGAAACAATCAAGAAAAAAGGAAAAAAAAAATCACTCCTTGCTGTAGAGACTAGTACTTTTCTCAAATACATTTCAAGATGACGCAGAAACTAATAATCAGTTCTTTTGAAAAAAACTCGAGTGTATCGTTATATCTTTCTGTTCCCAAAGACCTTTGAGACCCTGACTTGTGGGATATTGTCTATTGCTGTGAGTCAATGACATCTAGGTTCTACCAAATGAGACAGTTTTAAGCCTGGTGGTGTTTAATACAACATGCAGTATTACTGCTATTGAGGAAACACAATATTAAAAGTGCAATTAAGGTTTTCAACCCTTTATACCAGTGATATAGCTGTTGGTGTTACTGAAGTTCAGGTATCATACAGTTCTTCAACATCCACAGTTGATTTCCAAGCATTGTTCCAAGCAGTTTTATGTGAGCTCAGTTTTCAAGTGCAAAGT
This sequence comes from Phainopepla nitens, assembly GCA_013400175.1. Classification (NCBI taxonomy): domain Eukaryota; kingdom Metazoa; phylum Chordata; class Aves; order Passeriformes; family Bombycillidae; genus Phainopepla; species Phainopepla nitens. The sequence continues at coordinate 23,213 of VXBQ01013771.1, forward strand.
TTTATTCATTTGCTGGATCTGCTAGGTGAAATGCAATCTTCCTGAAGCACTAGTAACAAAAACCAACACTGTGCAGGTTAGTGCAAGCCAAAGGAATAATCGGCACAAAATCTTGAGAAGAAAGGCTTTCAAATTGCAAACTCTATTGTTTGGGAAGAGACTGGCAATACAATGCCTTCTATATTTACTGAAGTGCACTTGAAGCACAGGAACTTCTTGCTCTATGTGCTTAGCTACCCAGAAAAGCAGAAGATACATCCCGCCTTTTGCCTGGTTTCATCCTGCATACCCATCTGTGACAAGGTACAAATCCACATTAAACACTAATTGCTTCCTTCTTTCACAAGTCAGCATCCTTTGAAGAACTCCAGTAACAAGACAGTTCAATTATTTGCATACAAAGAGCCAGATTTCAAGGCACTGACTGATTTTCACCAGCCAAGTAGAAGAGAGGCACAAAAGGGCACTATGCTCTGGACAGTTAATGACATATGACAAGCCAAGTGTGGATGTAAGTGCTAGACATGGGTTTGTGTACGATGCCACACATCAACAGCACATAAGGAGGCAATCTGTGCTGAAATCCACCCCTGCTACATTCTCCTTTTAGTGGCTGCACACAGGCACACCACCCAAAAGGCTCCTGCATCCTGTGCAGCAAGAGCAGCTGCAATGGAGGCAGAATCTGGCCCTCAGTGTAGGAGGAAATCCAACAGCGAGCAGAACAGCAGCTCCCACCCTCATGACACCATTTAACAGTTTTGCTGGTATGTGACCTTTTGTTTGCCATCAAATCATCTCCCTAGCATTCAGATCATATGTTTGTCTATTCATCAAATCCCCTGAACATTCAAACCACATACACAAAGGCTGTTTGGATCCTTCCTGCCTCTATTGTGGCAGCTCAATAACTAAGATAGGGAGCTCCCAGCTGGGTATCAGCAGCAGAGAAACACTGCACAGCCAGAGGGGAAAAACATGTTGGGAGAGCACGCTTATATATAGAGAAAATTAGAGTCTGGAAACTCACCAAAAAGTCATCCCTTTTCTTCTGAGTGTCATAAAAAAAGATGCTCAAAATAATTACTACACTAGTGATGTTTAAATGTTAATTTGTACAGTACTCTGTGGAGCATACAGTCCTGATTGACATTTTGGCTAGAAAAGGAACCTTACTTAACAATCTCTGTTTGCTGAATTAAAGCATTAATAGAGGCAGTTTGATAAAAATTATGTCACCCTGTTTGAAACCAAGCCAAAGGAAAGATATGCTTTTATGACTTTGCCCCTGCAATTGTATGGTGATATTTAGACCTAGAGACTTTCAGGATGGATTTGAATCCTCACCATTAAAAATTAGAAACTGGGCAACCACCACAAAATTATAACACTAAGACAGCCCCCACCTGAAGAAGTACTGTGTGCAGAAGCAGCAATTCATTGAGTGTTTAATTTCATCAAAGCACAATCACTTAGCTGGCCCATGCTTATCACACCAACTATCACATCAAGTTGCAACCACTTAAAAATGAAGCCTCTTGCCTAAACTGGTACTGGTTATCTAAATTCCTTCTGAGGTGAAAGAGAATGACCTCTGGTGTCTATTTACCTTGTTCACATATCTGTGACTAATGTAAGTTAGCATACTTCATTAGTAAAGGTGATTCTTTTTCTCCCTCTTCAAATGAGGAAAAAATAGCTCACTTCAGTCAGCTAAAAGTAGGTGAGACGCATCCCAGCATACATATCTCTGCTATTAATGAATGAGTCTTTAAGGGGAGGGAAATATAATTCCTTTGTTACTAATGGGCAAATTAGGGTTCTGAGAGGCTCTAAGTTGTATTTTCAAAGAATTTAAAGTCCATCTACACAGAATGTATAAGTTTAAAATCTAAAACTGTAACCCTGAAAACCCCTCTGCAGCAAACAGGTAATGAACAGAAAGTCTTACCTCTTTTCTGCCTCACTGAGGTCCAATTATGGCAGTGTATTATATTACACCTGTACAGGGCAGCTTGAAGAAGTCCTCAACAAGGAGCATGTCTGTTTTGCTTTAGATAGGAATTGAAGAAACTTCCACAGAGACATAATTCAGGGATGCTTTTGTTATTGCTGGGCAGGGCTTACACAGAGCCAAGGTCTTTTCTGCTTTTTGTAGAGCCATGCTAGCAGGGACCTAGCATGGGAGGCTGGGGGGAGATACAGCCAGGACAGGTGACCCCAGCTGACCTAAGGGATATTCCACACCATGTGACATCATGCTCAGGATATAAGGTAGGGGGAAAGAAAAATAAAGTGGGGGGGATATTTGGAGTGATGCCATTTGCCAAATAACCATTCCAAATGATAAAGGCCTGCTTTCCTGGAGCTGGCTGAACACCTGACTGTCCATGGGAAGTGGTGGATGAGTTCTTTGTGTTGCTTTGTTTGTGTCTGTGGGTTTTTCTTTCACTGATAAACTGTTTTTATCTCTGAGTTTTCCATATTTTACTCTTCCAATTCTCTCCCTGATTCTGCTAGTGGGGCATTGAGCAAGCCATTGGTACTTAGTGGTACTTAGCTGTGGTACTTAGTGGCTGCCAGGGGTTAAACCATGACAGACTGGAATAAGACTCCCAGTCTGAAACAGGTTTCTCCGCTGCAGCANGCCAGGACAGGTGACCCCAGCTGACCTAAGGGATATTCCACACCATGTGACATCATGCTCAGGATATAAGGTAGGGGGAAAGAAAAATAAAGTGGGGGGGATATTTGGAGTGATGCCATTTGCCAAATAACCATTCCAAATGATAAAGGCCTGCTTTCCTGGAGCTGGCTGAACACCTGACTGTCCATGGGAAGTGGTGGATGAGTTCTTTGTGTTGCTTTGTTTGTGTCTGTGGGTTTTTCTTTCACTGATAAACTGTTTTTATCTCTGAGTTTTCCATATTTTACTCTTCCAATTCTCTCCCTGATTCTGCTAGTGGGGCATTGAGCAAGCCATTGGTACTTAGTGGTACTTAGCTGTGGTACTTAGTGGCTGCCAGGGGTTAAACCATGACAGACTGGAATAAGACTCCCAGTCTGAAACAGGTTTCTCCGCTGCAGCAATACGCAGAAGCATAAAAGAAGATGGTGTTTTGTGGGAAATGCTGACTCAGGTTCAAGAGCAGAGACCATTACTAAAGGGATGCAGGCAAGAACCAACTCTCCACAGCTGCCAGGACTCACCAGATGGGCAGAGGCAAGCTGGGCTCGGAAACCAGGTGTGAGCACCCTGTGTTTGGTGCTGTGGGTAGAGAGGCGTGCACAAGGACAAAAGGAGGGAGAGCCTACAAGACCAGAGTTGTTGCTATAGGTCCTGCAGAAACACCTGTAGGGAAACGCCCTTTTTCTGCATGTTTGCTGTACGTGAGTGGTGTTGAAACAAATGTATGAGACAGCCCAGAGACATCCACCACAACCCCCAAGTGTTCTCTGTAAGCTACAAGAGACACAGAAATCCTATTGGGACAAACAGCATACCACCCATTACACGTTCTGTTTGACAAACCAAAATTACAAAAGCCAACTTGGTATTTCTCCCACCATAACATGAGAACAGTGCCCGGTCCTTGGTGTACTGAGGGAAAGCATTTCTTGGTCAGCACAGCCTGGGCTGGAATACACTCGATATCCAGACAGTAACACTTTCAGGTTTCATAGACAGAGCTATTCAGACGGCATGTATTCTTAGACAGCACTAGTATTAGTGTCAGGTTGTATTTTTGTATAAAGCTTGAAGTCTGCTGCTTCCATTTCAGGCCTGGAGAAAGCTTTCTATATCTACAAGTTTATCCAATTTTTTCCAATTATAGCTGCTGGTCGTCAAAAGTTATTACCCTTCCTACATGCCTGAGACCATCACAGTCATAAGGAAACTACTGCAATATGGGAAGATACTGAATTTGGTGTCTGAATAGAGATTGCCCAAAATGAAGAAAAATGAAGTCACATTACCACTTAGTTCTCAAATTTGCACACCATGCCCAGAAGACCTATACCCCTAAACCTCTAAGTATTAGTCATTTTTAACTACTATATACAACTATGTAGAGGGTTTCAAATACTGAGAAATCATCTGTTTCACTCAGCCAACTCAACTCCACAGGAAATAACAGAAACAAGAAAAGTGCTCCCAAACACTTAAACATTCATGCAACAAAACCAAGCACTACACAGCAAACTCTATTATGCTGCCAAAATAATCTGGTACCAGACAAAACATGGGGGAAAAAAAATCTCATTACAATGAAAACACCCACTGCTAGCAAAATATTAACCTGGAAAAGCTATGAATGCATCAAGAAATAACAATGTCAGAATCAACACCCTTGGACACAAACTTAAATTTAATTAATTAAATTAATTAATTTAATTTAAATTAAATTTATTTTTTTAAAATTTCTTTAATAGAAGAAGACTAATAAAAACTCAAATCTCTTAAACATTTAAATTTTTTGTTAACTTTAAATTCTTCATTAAGCTAATCCCTTTAATGCCTGATCAATAAACTCAACTGCCAGCTCTTAACAATACAGGTAACACCACCCAGCAATCTGTGCTAGAAGTTTACACTTGTCCTCTGCCAAGTACATGACCTCTGAACTAAGACTGATCTGATATCAAAGGCTCCATTTTTCAGATGGGAAAGAAATGACAGATGGTGTGTGAACTGTCAGGATACAGAGGTGGCAGCTTTTGGGAGGCAGAGCCCCTCTCTCCCAGTCACCTCCACCAGCCCTCCCTCCTCACATGCCCATCTTTTTGCTCTGATATTCTCTTGGCATCTGAGGGGAGACACAGCCTAACAGGCAGCTCATGGTCCAATAGAACAGAAATACATCTATAAATAAAAAGCATTACACATTGGCAAATGTGCTGATATTTGGTCTATGTGCATCTTCCCACCTGCACAGCACTAGAAATTAACATTTTCTCAATTTGTTTGAAGAAACACACAGAAGGTCGGCTCGATCTTGTGATTTCTATGGATTATATTACCTGACTCGAATGCCAAACACAGTTTGGTATTTCCAAATATAGATCTTGCATGTATTTTTCTGAACTGCCTCAACAAAGGGCTGGATAAAATTTGATTTTCCTTCTTCCCAAAACTGATTATGCTCAGTGGCATATCCACTCCTATACAGTCCCTCCCCATCCCTCTCAATTCTCTCAACCAGCAAAGAGACAAGAGGAAATTATAACCAACATCAGGTACATTTCAACTGAAGCCTGCAACAGCATTTTTCCATAAATCTAAAAGTTACTTCCCAATAATTATTTTTTTATGCATTTGTAGCCAAACAGACAATGGTTTGTGTCACAAAGAGTGCATAAAACGGGCATATAACTATACAGTTTCTTAATCTGGCTGCATTCCTCCTGCAAAAGGTGGCTTTAACTTTGCAGAAAACATAATGCAAAGATACAATGGTGAATTGAAAGGTCAATCTGACCTTCACTTTGACAGGTTTTAGACATTAAAGGTTAATACATCCAGAAGATGCTAGCTCTGTCTCAAAGACCCTTTTCCAAGCACTCTTTTGTGCACAGAAACAATGTTTCTATATAGAATCCCAGCATCATTTACATTGGAAAAGACTTGTAAGATCACTGAATCCAACAACATACGTGATTGCACTCTGAGCCCATCAAAGAGAGGCAAGACTACAAGCAAGACGTTAAATGACATTTTAACTGGGTTTAGATAAATTAATGCAAGCCTGTCAGAGGACACTGACACTGACGGACGCAGTTCAGACTGTGGGGCTGCTGCAGGACACTGTGGCCACACACTGTGCTCTTCTAGGAGGGACTGGCATCCCACAGCCACCTGCAGGGTGATGCACCCAGGTGCCTCTCAACCCCTGTGTGCTCCCTCCGTGTCTCAGAAATGGTTTCATTAATCACACATTGTAATCTCATTTTTCTTGACTAGGGTTCATCTTCTTTTCATTACAGATGCAGTAAATAGTTAACAAGAAGGATCTGGCATTGCTAAAAGTTGTTTTAAGTTGTATCACAAGAAGCCAGCTGGCATGAACTACATTTCAAAACCTGAGTGGAGCCATATTGTCTGTTGTTTAATGGGAGAATTTGCAGCTCTCTGTCACACTGAAGTTTCTGCATTTGCATTTGATACTACAGATACACTTTCCACCCTGCACCTCCTCCCCAGAAATATATACCTCTAAAGGAAATGAGAAGAGGGGAACAATTCAAAGACAGGTGGAAATTTAATTCCACTAAAACTGGAAAATTTTGAATAAAATATTTTTATCTACGTAGTATTTGTGAGCCAGGACTCTGACAAGGACACATTGTAAACTCAAAAAAAAACCCCAAAACATTCCTGTTCTAAAATAAAAGCAGTGCTATTTAATTACTTCACCAATTTCTCCTCTGGCAAAAGCATCAGCTAAGCAAATAAAATATTTTAGTCTAGCGCTGTGATTCCTTATGGTTTTGGCCAGGTTGACAAATAAAACTAGCATAACCCCCAAAACCTGGGAGGCAAACAGTTATCTCATTAAAGTGCAGCACATTAACTTGCCATCAGCTCTGCTGCGTGCTGTGCTGTGAATAAATTAAATGTGAATTCAGAAGAATTCTGACTGTCTGTGTCTGACAAGCTTTATTACTGTGCATATACCAGCAATCATCTCCCCAGTTTTGTAGGAAAAAAAACACAAGAAGAAACCCATTAAGGAGGCAAGAGCAAAACAGTACAAGTTTGTCTCCTCTGGCAGCGAAGGTTTATAAGCTAAACTTATAATGCCAAGGATGGCCTCACATAAATGCTTTGATGGCAAATGCGTAAATGGAACCAGTCTTTTGGACAGCCACCAGTGAAGCAGATATTTTGGTGATCTACCATTAGCAGCTTCTCCCTGTGGCCAAACCTACTGAGAGTCTGTGGTTCAAGCAAATGCAATCCAAGCTCTCTCAAACAGAAATGCAACCTGAGCACTAACTCTGATGGATTTTGGCTCTGTCAGGCACAGGGGAAGTCACTGAATAATATATTTTCCTGGGGCAGTATGAAACATTTCCTTACCTTCTTCAGTTCTTTGTCCTTTTTTCTTATACTGTTACTTTATCTTGGAGCATGAAGAGTCTCCAACATGTTAGCTGAGTTTCATCCATTTCAATGAGACAACACTTCACCATGAAAAGCAAGTATTAGCATTTCTTTTCCACGATATTTTCTTAAGTTCTATCTCACTAATAAAAACCAAGATTTGTGACCATCTTCATGTATTTCAAAACACAAACATAATAAAAATTAATGCATTTTAATCAGGCAAAACCACCACTGAACAACCAAAACACAAATGAGGACAGAAGTGAGACTAGATGGCTCAGGTCTCCCAAGACACTACCAGCAATGCAAGTATTCAAGACTGGAAGCCTGATCCAGCACAAAGAAGGAATGTGTACCTATGTAAGTTTTGTATCTGTGCTTACATTACATTATTCTTCAGATATGCTCAATAATAATGTATTAATATATCATCTCTGGCATGAGCTTTTGAAGATCTTATGGCTGGTTTAACTCAATGGGTGCAGCATTACGTGGTGACCATCAAAAGGTATGCAAGAGCAGAATTTGGGACACTGGCACAACTACAAATAGTAGCACATGATAAGAAGGACTTTGAGGTCCTGCAGCATGTCCAGAGAGGGGCAACAAAGTGAAGGGTGTGGAACATAGGTCTTGTTAGAAGTGGCTGAGGTAGTGGAGTGGTTTAGCTTGGAGAAGAGGAGGCTCAGGGGGGACTTCACTGCTCTCTACAGCTCCCTGAAAGGAGGGCGTAGCCAAGTGGGGGTCAGCCTCTTCTTCCATGTAGCAAATTAAACGAAAAGGGGAAATAGCCTCAAATTGTGCCAGGGAAGGTTTAGATTGGGTATTAGGAAGAATTTCTTCACTGAAGGGATTGAAAGCAGTGGAACCAGCTGCCCAGGGAAGTAGTGAAGTCACGATCCCCAGAAATATTTAAAAGACAGGCAGACATGGCATTAAGGGACATGGCTTAGTGGTGAATCTGGTAGATTTAGGTTAATGGTTGGCTTGATAATTATAGAGGTCTTTTCCAACTGAAATGATTCTATTATTTTCTTCTATTACACAAAGCACCTTGGCCTTTGGCAAAATAAAATCCTGTAGCTCCATGCTCATTTAACTTGCAGATGCATTAAATCATATAATGTCAGCAAGTCTCTTGGACAGAAGCACACTGAATTTCTAGCAGTTCAGAATGATGGGGAATTAAAAATTAACCTTTTACTCATCAATATTTCAATGCCCTATCAGGTTCCATTCAGTAGAGAATGTCCTTAGCACATGTCCTTACAAAACAATCGCAGCAAAGCTGGAGAGGATGACAAGCATTTAACTGAAGAAATTAGAAGGGCACAGAATTTGCCTAAAGCCTCCAGAGTTATGGCCCGTTTCACTGCTAAGTTATGTTGCTTCAGATAACACAAGTTAATCTACAGAAAAAATCTGTGCATTCCATAGAAGGTTCCCTCTGATGTTGGTCAGAAGTCCTGAAGGAGCTCACCCTGCCCTGCTGACCACACAGACACAGTGCTTTCCCAGGGGACATTTTAGCTACTAAGGAGGCTTGGAGGCAGAGAAATGGCATTTGATCTGTGGCCCTAAATCCTACAGTTTCATCACAAAAGACAAAGCATAACTCCATAGTCTCTCATGGGGAACATGTCTCTGACAGGGTTACTGAGCTGAAGTGTAATCTTGCGAATATGTAAATTCAAAGCCTGGGGATGCTGTCAGCGCCTGGTACCCACCTGTAGCACAGGACCTGTAACAAAGGACTTCTGGGGAATTAAACCCCTCCCAAAGCAAAACAAAATTCCCATATCTAGTTTTTTTCCCCCTACCACTTTCTCCAGCCAAATCAGACAGGTCATGTACAGGTGTTGGGGGAAAAAAGACAAACTGAGAGAAAGGAAATAACTATAATGTACCTTTTAAATGCGAGTTGTCCAGACATTATGTGATCTGGCAATTTAAATTAACTGCTCTGGCATTTACAAGTGGTAAAGAGGTCAAAATATGAATTACCTTGTAAACAATTTACCTCAACAAATACGCTGTTTTTCTCTGGCAAACAGTATAGCAATCACTGTAACGTACCTGAGCAGACACACAACTTTCACATGTTCTCTGAGGGGTTCCACATGGGTTCTTGCTGCTCAACTGCTTCTGCACTACCTGGTGCAGGGCACCCATGTATCCAACTGCCACACACAGAGAAAACAGAGCAATAGAGAACTGCAGAAAAAGGTAGCAATGTTTACTCTGAAAAAGTACTGTAGAGCTTGTCAGGGATCCCTAAAAAAACATAAAAACTTTCTAAACAAGTCCTCCTTTTCTAACTCGTTCATCTATTACTTAATTTATCCCATATTCTTTGTGCAGCTTGCAAAATAAAATTTAATTTCATCCGTTATTAACTTTCAACAGGGAGTTGTCATCTGAAGGACAAAAAATACAGAAAAATATATGTGCATATATGCAAACACACCCATACACTGTATTGGAGTCAATGCAATGATTAATACACCTCCAAATTATTATACCTACTAATCAAGTGATTACTTGACATTATGTGAAACCCTACTCTTTACAAGTTAAGGGAAAATCTGCTTTCCTGGGGAAGAAGTTTTCTCCTGTCTTCAAAAAGGCAGATTTCAAAACAATCAGGATTTGGCCCAGGAATAGTTTTGCACTTCCTGAGATCTCCACTCTCTCTCACTCAATCCAAAAAAGCCCAGCAGCCAGTCCAACAAGCGTAGCTCACTACCTTGTTTGGTTTTGGAGTGGGTTTTTTTTGTTTGTTTGTTTTGTGGGGTTTGTGTGGTTTTGATTTGTTTTGTTGTTTACTGGAGTTTTTATAAAGAATTAAAAATTTTACTAAAAATACCCCTGAGCAGACCTTAAGGTTGCTAAGTCACAGGCATGTAAGATGCCCTGGACATCTTACAGTCTACATGGAGAAGAGACAGACAGACAGACAAAAAACAGTGCAAAGGAAGAGAAAGAAAACTACTGGTGGCAGCCAAAAATGGAGGGAAATTTCAAATCCCTGTTCATGTTAATGTTGGTTTGGCCTCCTGTAGCCAGCACAGGAAGAGTAACCCTCCTCAGCTCTCCTACACAGAGGGATGGTCTAATGAGGACCTGACTCAAAGTAAAACCAAGCTCATCTCTGGCAAGTGTTTGCTTATGAAGATGCCCCTGCTTATTGCAGGGGGTTTGGATGAGATCTACTTTCAAGGTCCCTTCCAAATGAAACTATTCTGTGACTCTACAATTCTAAGCAGCTGCACAAATTCCACAAGATTTAAAACAGCACACAACTAGTCCTTTCAGCACACGAGGCGTGTGCCCAAGTCCAGTACAGATCTTTGATCCTCAAGCCCTCAAGTAGAACACCCAAGCAAGAACACTCGAGTTTGCAAAGAGGGCAGAGGAGCAGGTTGGTCCTGTGAGTCCATTTCTAACAATGCATTTTAAATAGTTAACTTCTATAATCAAGAAAGAAACCCCAGTGACTGAAACATCTCTTTGTAGCAACAGCTGTCCTGAAGCCCAGATATGACTGATACTAGTCCTTTCAGTCAGATTCAAGGAGAAAAGTTAGCTACAAAGCTCCATGTTCACTGGTTATAATATTTGATGAAGAGAAGCTTAATCTTTCTGCTACTTTTAATAACCAGCTCTCAAATCAGTGGCACAGCTGGTGTCTGACCCAAGGATAAGAACACCAAATGCTGCCAGCTCCAACGTATCAATTAAGTAGTGTTGAACTCTGAGAAGAAAAGCCATACTGTGTTTTAACCTCTTTACTCTGAAGAGCTGTATACAGAGGATAATTAATTGAGCAGATCACTACAGGTGAAAGCCTAACTCAACAGCTGGAAAAAGCCGTGAATGAATGAATTACATATGCACATATACATATGTAAATATATATATATGTATGTATGTATATATACATACACACAAATTAAAAAAAATTCTTCCTACATACACATTGTATTTATACCTATATATATATATGAATTAAAAAGTTTGCAAGACTCCTTTGAATGTGAGCCTAAAGAGTATGCCTGCAACATGCACACAAGGTACAAAAGCTTGGGATGGATCCTTGCAATCATTTGTTAGATCCTAATTCCACTCACTGTCCTTTCCAGGAATTAAAGAACACATGGTAAAATCACCAAGATATCCAGACTGAGACAGATAGTAGTCTGCCCTGCATTAGGGAAGAGAGAAGCACCCCATTCTATGATCATGAACATTTTAAAATGTCTTGAAAACATAAAAAACTTCTTGTCCACAGGGCAGCCCACATGTTTTTACTTAAGGTTCAAATGGGTCAGCTTAGGGCAACATGGACCTCAGCAGTGACCTAATTCTGACTTCCTGAGAGCAAGGCTTCATGAATTCCATATGCATTTAGAAACTCAAATTTGAACTTCTACCAGTTCCCAACAAAGTAAAATCATATATCCACGTTACCTGAGCAAGTAAGCCAAAATCCCAAGGAGCACTTGTTAAATACGTCAAGTATCACAGAAAAATATTTGCATTCTGTTAATCTTCACTTGATATTAAGCATGTGGAAGCCTGAAAATACATACAGATATTTGTTTCTTCTGAGGCCAGTGCCAGTCATAAACAAGGAATTAAAAATGTTTTCATTAACTTTACTCTTCTATTTATCACCTACCAAAAAGGTTCCCTGTTTTTATTTGGCTTGTATGTTTTTATTCATTATGTTAAAGCTCAGCTGTTCACACTCCAAGCACAGGATTCACTATTCATATTATGTATCTCAGTTTGTTTTGAAACAGTGAATTTGGCTGAGACTAATAGTACTGTCTGAACTTTGCAGCCTATTTGTCAGTCAGATTCATCAATTTATTCTCCTATGAGTAGTGGTATTACTCCTATGAGTATGTGGAGTAAACTCTCATAAATTGTTTTCCCACACATAATTGCTTTGGGTAAGAAAGGTTATGCAAGTGTTCAGGGAAGTTATCTTGGTCAGTGCATTCAAGAAGGACCTTTTTGTCATTTTAACTTACTATCTCTGATGTAAATGTTTGTAAGATACTGAACAAGAGTCACAGCCACACTGCACCCTATTCACATTCTGACTTTTCCTGTTTTGAGCATATGGGTAAGCATTTAGAATTTAAGCTTCTATAAAACATCTTGAGAACAAAGCTCTACCCAAGCAATTCTGATGACAAAAGGACTATACTTTAGACAGAAAAATGGAAACCAAAGTATTGCTGAAAACAATGTGTTTCCTTGTTGCCATACCTTATTCTGTCGAACCCAATCTACCCCACTGAATTTATGTTTATAAATTCATTCTAAACAGCCCAGATTTGGCATCTTACTCTGCTGCAGGGAATGTAAAAATCTAAAGAAAAAATCTTTACCAAACATTACTTTTTCTTCCAAAAAAAAATAAATTAGTAGATAAAATACCTAATTCCAATGCTACAAAATAAGTTTGATTTTTAAAATACTGAAGATGAAAAATAGCCCAACTAATGTGAAAAGACAGTAAAAGTAAGGAAGACAAAAATTCTACAAGTCAACGTGATTACACTATCTGTTATGCAAAAGAAATAATTAATAACTATGAAGGGAAGAAATAAAATAAGAAAAAATCAAGTTATAACAAATTGTTTAAGTCATGATTAAACATCCTTGATTAACTGTACCACAACTACTGTTCCTTGTTCAGTGTGGAGAGCAATATTGTCTCATATTGTCCCAGCCCACATTCTCTATATAATGTCTAAGTGAATATTTTCAGATATCACTGCCTGCATCTGGCTCCTAAAAACCAAACTTCTGCTGCTAAAAACAAAAAAATGATTCAGTGCTTCAGGGCATGCACAGGTGAAGCAACCATTTAGTCATCCAGGTGATAGCCTTCCTGAAGCAGACAGCAAAATTGGCATTGCAGTGAAATATCCTTTCATAACCTTGTCAGATGCAGCCTCTGTCTCTTGAAGAATTTTTTAAAATTTTATTTATTTAATAAAAAGCAGTGATAATAATTTGTTTGCTGACAGAGATCTCTGCAAAGTGGTGAGACTACCATACTTTCCCAGATCATGCAGGTAATAGAAAAAGGCTTATTTTTGTTAGACCTAAATTAACAAGACATGACCATTTCATAAAATATTTCCTATATTATTTAAGTCACTAAGAAATAACAATAATTTTTTATGTGTGTTCAACTATCAATCTACTATTGTTCGAGAGTGCCTGAAAGGTAGTATTTTAGAGGAAAGTAATTTTACATGGTTGGTTTACAGAACAGAAAAACCCAAGGGGATTAACAGACAATATCTATAGATTCACACCAGAATCGTATTAGAATAGGCTGTTCAACAAACACAGATTGCAACAACTAGCTCCACAAGAGGAGTGGCTTTAAAACACTGGAGGCTGGAATATACTTTCATTCTTGAGTATTTCCAGCTCATCTTGGCTCTTTGCCAGGAGTTTCCATCCCACAATTCCTGTTTCTGATCTAAGTCCATAATCACCAAAAACTGAAATATGTAACATAAGCAGTT
>VXBQ01013771.1:54582-65669 GCA_013400175.1 Phainopepla nitens
GGGTTGTTCACATGAAAAAAAAAAAAAAAATCTGGGCACTTTAGCTGAACGTGCCGGGGAGATCTAATAATTTGGCAATAATTTTTTCTTCTTTGAGGATGATCTAAAATAGTTTCTTCTGTTATCATTTCCAGCCTTTCTTTGCAGAAGCATCTTAGCGTTGGCAGCAAGGAAGCATTTGCGTGGCTGCCTCTGGGTGGATGAATGAATGAACCTGATAAAGCTCTGTGAGCCATTTTGAACTGTTAGAACAAACCTGGTCTTTTCAGCATTATCTATTTTTGTGAAAGTTGTTTATACATGTGTAGAAGTTCATATGGTGTAGCTGTCACAAACAGTGCCTGGAGAGAGCCACGATTGAGACAGGTTTACTTTACCATTCACTCTGAATTCTTATGAGCATCAGCTCTGGTCCTGTGGCTTGTGTTCTTACTCAAACCCTTCTATACCAACAGGATTGAAAATAAAACTTAAGGGAATAACTAATAATAGCCCTCCCTTCTCTTTCCGTCAAAAGTTTCCAGAGCAAGTATGATGAGAAACTCTTCCTTTGGCCAGAATTTCTTGGAAAGTGAGTGACTATTTTGGTGAGTATTTAAATAAAGAAAACTTTGCTGACTCACTTTTTGCAATAGAAATAGCTCTTGAGGTGAGATTTGACTGGTGAAATGGGATCATATGGTTGACCTTGGGGGAGATGTTGAATGTGATTTGAACAATATATGAAAAAGGAGAAGGAAGAAGCAAATAGCCACCAAGGCCTGTTAAGTCTTTGCAGTATTGCATCCTGTACATGAAGATGCTGATCTGCCCCTTCCAAAATCACTGGTATTAGCAAGCATGAAAAAAAAGACAAATCCACATTTTGGATATGAAGACATAAACCTCACTAAAAACATGGAAAATGTTACTCATGTAGAGGTGGAAGATGTTATATTACATCATCTTCAAGGAACAGGAAGAAGTTTTAGTAAAAATTTCAAGATTTCTAGAGAACATTCCAGTAAGTAGTAATGAATGTTTCTATAAACATGATTAAATCAAATCAGGTTTTTCATTTAAGGGGCAAAGTTATTCATGTTGTATTGCACTGGTCACCTGGAAAATTGCTGCTGAACTTCCATGCATTTCATTATGTGGCCTACCTTTTCTGAGAGAAAACTGAAGTATGCATCTTTTTGAAAGATTAAACATGTTGTTAGTACTGTTGTTGATCACTTACGGTCTCTGAAGCTTCGGGGATAGCTCAAAGCAAAATAAAACAAATACCAGCAAACTCATCACTTTAAAATGTATTAGTATGTGTAATAACATCTGAAACTACCCTTCAGTAGTGCTTTTTCTCTGCTGAAGACCTGTACATATCCCTCTCTGTACTGACTAGAAACTTGTTGGCATTTGCTTCTGCAAGTGATTCGAGCTTTGGTATCTTCTCTTTTTCTAATGCCCAAAGTAAGATTCCTCATAGTCTGGATTTTAAATCATGGATACTCTGCTTCATGAAAACCGGCCCACTCTAACATCACATGCTTGAAGAGGTCTGCCTCTGTTTCTAGTGCAGTGTAACTGCTGAGATTGCAGGCATAAAATCTGTCATTGAGTCTCTATGAACCTGAGAATCACAGGATTAAATAATTTGGAGGGAAGTGGGATAGGAAAGGAGACTTCTATGGGGCAGAAGGTCAGAAATATTTATAGACCAAACTAAGAAACACCTACTTGTAAGCTTTGACTTCAAATAAAAAGGTATTTTTTGAGCTTTTCAGTGGTATGAGACATCAGCATTTCTCTGTGTGTTTGCTTGGGAGGTGTTTAATTAAAAAAAAGGCAAACCATTAATCTTGATTAAAGAGCAGCTTATTGTGGTTTAGTTTGAATCTATCATTTTACTAATTTTCACTGATTTATAAACAATGACAGCCTGCAAATCAAAGGCAGAGTATCCATACAAACTTTTGTTCCTATTTAAAAACAGTAAAAAACAAAAATTCACATTTTTGGGCATATTGCTGAAATTCTTACACATAGCAAGTCTGAACTGTTAAAGAAAGTAGTTTCTAGGAATGAAATAATGTAAAAGCTTAAAAATACCAGGTAAAATGAAAATTAAAAGCAGTGCCAAGATAAAAAAAATACCATCTTTGCTTTTTTATTCACAGCTATGCTGAGCTCACTGAAGATGCCATGAAGAGATGGAAAATTGAAATTGTGCTATCTGTTCATCATGTATTGTGTTCTCTCCAGTCTGCAGTGTGGATGAATAGAGGCACCTCTGTTTCCATGGAATGGCAAAACAGAGTAAGTTAGCCAAAAGGAATGTTGCTTCAGCATTCAAAATTAATTACACTGTTCAAAAAGACTTTCTGTTGTTTTTATTCTCCCAAAAAATAACATTTTAACGGTATACATTCCCTGTCACAGTTTTTCATTTTAACAATCACGTAGTTTGCTTTTTCATATGTCCTTGGCATCTATTTTAATCATGTGAATAACAAAGGACTAACAGGATCTTTTTCTGTAAATTACAAAAAGTACATTCCACTCTGAAAGGTAAAAGAAAAAATTACTTAATGAGGCACTGTATTTCTGTGACTATCCTATTATACAGAAAATTTATTTATTTACTTTAAATTTATTGTTAATGAATCCAAAATGAGTCTTGGAACTGAAGAATTAGTATTATTTAAACATTTTTCAGTGGATTCTGCTTCTGAGGTTGGTTTCTTCCTCCTTCTTACTACTCATTTCAATTAATAGAAGTTTTTCAGAACAAATCCTGGCCGCCATCCTATGTTTGCATGTCTCATGGCTTTCAGTGACTCTGTCAGTAACATTTGGGTAGTAAAACCCTTCCAGTTGTTTGCAGCTGAGTTCCTAATTATATTCTTGTTACTTGGGAACACAGTGGATCTATGATACTCTCAATTTTTCTGCTTCTCATGGCTAACAAGTATAAGAAGTAGGACAAGTACATAAAATCTCAAAGAGTCAAAGTAGATTGACTGAACAAGATAAGTTATTCAATAGTCATGTGGGTGAATAAAAGTCATGACAGGTATTTTGTTGTCATTTTGTACTTTGTCTGGCTACTTTGACAGTCTCACTCTGCATTCATTAAGCAATCTCTATTTAGCACTATTTGTTCTGTCAAAACAGATTACAAAATTCCTCAGTAGTCAGAAACCTTGTGGAAACAGGAAAATAGTATTTTCTTAATTTTATGTGAAAGAATAAATCTGTTTCTGATTTTCAAGCAGAAGAAAATGTGGTTTATTCTGTACTCTGATTTGTTATTCTCTTCTAAGAAAACCTGAGCAACCTTGCTTGTGCCAGTAATGAATTTGAGAAGAAACAATATTTGTTCTGAGCAGCTAACAAATGTCAGGATGTCAGGATGCTAATGTTATCCCTACTCTCTTGTGGTAAATTACGGTGACTGGGAAGATGATGGGTTAATATAAAGGTACAACACATGTTTTTACTTGCATAATTTATTACCAAAGCAAAGACATTACAAAAATATACGGAAAATGAAGTAATTAAAGTGTATGGCGAGACAGTTTGTTATAGTTAATCGAATTTTGTAAGCTTGAAATAAACATGATAAAAGGCAAATTAGAGTATTTGTATCCAGTCCTCAGGTGGAAATCTGTTTCATCTTAGGTACTTCTTTGTGAAGAGTATTTTTCAGGTTTCTGGAAGAAAGTTTGTTTTGTCTTTTTCTTTTTTAGCTTTGTCAAGCCAAATCCTGCTGTGTCTCACCTAAGATGTCTGCATCAAAGCACACCAGTGGCAACTTTTTTACCTGGTTAAAAAAAAAGAGGTTTCGTTGTGTTGGCATTACTGAAAAGACTCTAACGGCATTATCAAGAACAGCAGTGGCAGAACATGAAAAACCCTATTTTCTCATAGCCAGTGCTATCAGATCACAGAAAAGTATGTAAATGTACAGGGAAAGGTGAAAAAAAAATTGTTTTTATTTCTAGACCAACCTGCTGATGTTTAAAAGGTTTCTATAGAAGCTCATGAATGTTTTGTCATGAACAGGTGTTTCTGAAACTTGAAGGCCCCCCATTTGACATGGTTAAGAACTTGCAGAGAAAGCTTGATTCAAGCGTTTGAATGTCAGCTCATTCTCTAGGTAGAAAACTGTTGTTTCATCGAAAACAAAAGCTAAATGAGACAGTTTAGTTGTGAGCAATGCAGAAGGAACCATCAATGCTGATCATAATCCTTGTAGCCTCCCAACACAGTGTTGACATGGTCACAAAAGACTTTATCAATATGAAAATATCTACCTGTAGTTAAAAAAATCCTTGAAAGACCCGAAGCAACCTCTCCCCTGCTATGCTTTCCAGCCCTGTCAAAAAGGAATGAGAAGTTTTCGAGGCAGTCAGATACTCCCATGACTCTTTTTAGTTTTGTCAGAAAATACACCCTTTGCATGAATAGAGAGTTTTGAACAGTCTAACTAAAATCTTCACTAAAAAGTAATGATAGACAAAACATTCCAGAAGATTGGATGATGTCTGATCTCCTTTGGGATTGTAACTGGCACAGACAAATTAGGAATGTTCAAGGGAGGGTAAAAAACTGTTAAAAATGCAAGACCAAACCAAGTGAAATAAAAAAGTTATTTTCATGGACTCTATATTGTTTTATCACATAGCGGTAGATAAAACCAACTCCATACACAGAAAAGTCAGCGAAAGTAGCAGGAATTAAATGAATGAGATAATCAGAAGTGGATAGTTCTTGCAGGATTTTTACAGTGGACCACTAGAAACAGAAGATGCAATGCTTGTATGTGTAAGCCATTTAGGATGCAGTTCAGAACTACCATGCGTGGTATTTTAAAAAGAGAGAAAAGAGTAAAACAGTATTTCTAAATATATATTGAAGTATTTTTTAATTTGCCAAGGTAAGGAAATTAATTGCTATAAAATGAAACACGCAGATTTTATAACTGTTTCTTTACCACAAAGATATTTAGAGTGGCATTTTGTGATTGATTCTGGATTTGACTAGCAGCAGATATGTACTATTACATAGTCCCCATCCCTTTGTTGTATGATTACTCTTAAAAGAGTTGACATCTGTCAAAAAGTTCATGATCTGTAGTAAGTGTTTTTTAAAACATTCTAAAAGAAATGAGAACTGCATTAAATGAGAAAATAATGAAAGCAAATAAATGTATAATGACTGCTAAAGCAATGAGTATTAGGCAGTAATTAAGTATTTTTATTTCTGTGCCTGTGGGAGAATAGTCCAAAACCAGTGAGATGATGAAAATACTCCAGTGAATTTGGATCCCCTGGATGTCAAACTAGTATCAGTTGGCTAATAGCTGAATCACCTACTGTGCTTATATCCTAAGCCACTGGAGATGAAAAGTCTTTCCTATTTTTAAATAGGAAAGATGATGGATGACACAGAGGACTTTCTAACAGGAGCTGCAGAGTGTTAACAGTGGTCAGTTCTACTCTTGGCAACTGGAGTCATGTTTCATGAAAGATGCATGTCTGCATCCTGGATGAGGCTTTCCAAACAAGCTCTTGATGTTTGCATGGTAATGAAGCACTCCCAAAAGGTGTTGAAAATAGTCAACAGGACTAATGACATTTTAGCACATGGCTCAAATCAGTATGCCAGCCACATTTCACAGGCTGCAGTCAGTGCCTGCTGAGTGGATGAGAGGTCATGTTCCTTTTTAATTACACGCACCCCATGATCAGTGAGCGTTGCAGTTGTTTCAGCCTGGCCTTTGCAGGTTGGGTAGTACAAGATGCAGGGCAGTGTCTCAACCCCAGAAGATAAGGTGGTGCATCAGATTTTTCTAGGAGGAGGTTGGCGCAAACCCTAGAGAAAGAGAGGTGACAATTATGTGTGAGAAGAAAGCTTTTGCATGGTCTGCTCTTTCCCACTCCACTTTGTGATGTGATGGAACCCTACGTGGTCATTACTCAAGGTGCAACAATATAAAACTTCTTACCTGAAACCAGGGATTTTTATTCTTCTAGTGCAAGAAAATAGGGTAAGAGAGAATAGGAGATAGAACAAGAGAATGGAAAATGTGGGTAGTAACAAAGAAAGGAAAGGAATCCCCCAAAAGCATGGAGAAAGTTGATATGCAAAGTGGTGGTATCACCCAGAGCTTAGAAATCAAGTGCTGGGATTTATGTCTGCCCCTGGACATCCATTCTCTGGGACAATGGAGTGGAGGAATGAGTCTCACTTTTTCTTTAGAGAGTGTCTGTTCCATTGCCATCTAACTCCTGGTTTTTCTGGACTCATCTGCACAGCTCACTAGTTTGAATTGCTGCCTCATCCTTGGCCTTCATGGCAAATTAAATTATGCACCTAAGACCTTAATGTCATGACTGCACTGTACCCAGTGAACCATTCTAAAAATCTGTAAATGTTCCTAGCTAGAGACTGGAAATCAGACATCAGTTTCTGAAAGAATTTTCTACCTTCAGGACTGGGCCCTACTTGCTGTTCATAGTGACTTGCTCCTTGTTAAAAACAGTTTCATTAAATGCAGCGCTCAGGATTATCAAGATAATTAAGTTTGCAATGATCCATGTGACGCTGAATGAATGAAAGATATCAGGAATTCCTAATACGAGTACAATCCCTTTAAGACTAAAACTCATTATTCTTTGCAATATAAACTCAAACTTCTTAGCCTCTAAGCCATAAAGTATTCCCCCAATTTTCCTGGGGAAAAAACTGGGGTTACATAGGCCAAGGGATTAAATAGGATTAGAGGCTTTTCCCCAGGTAACCAACAGGCACCATAAACCAATGGAAAGGACAGAAGGTACAGTCTTGCTCTGGCCAGCCTCCTTCATCTGTTCATCTGTTCAGGCAGGAGAGCCTACAATTCACCCTGCAATATGCTGCATATGCGGCACGATTCCAGCCGCTCATAAAGGTTTTAATACATTGCTTCTAACAACCTGATAGTGTTTTAGCAGTGTTTAACTATTTTAACCATTTCTTATCCTTTTTCATTGCATGCAGTAGCTTAGTAATCAGAATAATGCCTTCATCCACTGAAGCACCCACTGTGGTTATGGTCTAACATAGAGGGTTTCAGCACCTGCTTTTTGGGATTCAAGACCTTAAAGTCTGGTCATGTTTTCCTGATGTTCTGAGTCCTGTTGAAATATACACATTGGCCAAATTAGGTCTCTGGCCATGAACTAAGTCAAATAGGGCTCAGGGAAGACAGATCCCAGCAGCACAGCAGAAGAAGGGATGAAGCCATTGGAGATGAGCAGATGGAGGAAACAACAGTGCTTGCACCCTTGCCAACAGGACTAGCATGGGGCTGGAAGGATGGCTGTTTCTGCCTCATCCCCACAACAACCGCTGCAAGCACTGTCGGTCATGCACTACATTTATTTAAGGGAGGAGGATTTCTCATCAAAAGTGGAGTCTAAATTCCAAGGCTCACTTGCAAATCCAGAGCATCACCTTGATGACCAAACAAAGCCCTGGTGCTTCCCACAACAGTGCTGGGCAGCTTCTTTCCTTGATGCACAGACTGATCTGAGCATACCATCATTTTGCCTTAATATATGTCTGAGTTGTTCTGAGGTTTTTTTCAGATACTCAGTTTTCTATTTACAAGTTTTAAGGGCAATAGAGAAAAGCAATCCTGTATAGAAATAGACATTCCCTGTCCTGTCCACAGCCGCTGTAACCTGTGCTTTGCAAGGGCTGGACAGGTCAGAGCATGACTGTGCTATAATGTGCAGTGTCTGCTCTTCTTCACGTTGGCTCCAGGCCCTGTGGAGATTACTGGGGGCTCAGCCAGACAAGACAATGAAAAGCAAAAGAATTCTGCAGGAATCTGTGCACAGACATACAGACCTCACTGAAATATTCTTTCTTGTGTGTGTGAAGCAACAGATTTCCAATTTCTGCTGCTGTGGAAAACAGAAACTTAATTCAACCAGTGAGCATACTGTTTTCATTCACTGGGGGAGATCCAAGGTATTTTCCTCATGCTAATTAACAGTTTTGCAACCCGCCAGTGTCTGCAAAGGCATTGTGAAACAAAGAAGGCTTAGATGGACTTGGAGGAGTGGAAGAAGCTGGAGATGAAAGCCCAGTGTTCAGTTTCATTACTCTGCAGAGTAAAGAAAAAACCTTTCTGAGCAGAGGACACTGGCAGAACATAACAAATATTGTTGCACTTAATTAGTGCTAGGTTCAGTTTGAAGATTGTTAGGTAGCCTTTTGTTTTCACAGGGTTCTTTGTTGGTTGAAGTGTGGTGCAGTTCTGTGTAAATCAACAGAGTTTTGCAAGTGTAGGTATGTAATCATATCAAAATCAGAAAACACATATTTATGAGTAGAAGAAAATGTACATTGATTCTAGGCATAAGTATTCTGTTTGAAATCTCTGTGTGGAAATGATTCAGCAGCAGCTGAATTGTAAAGGTAGAATGCTGAAGTCTCCTCACTGTTATGGTAAGCTTATACCATCCGTGAAACATGAGCATTGATGTGTTATTCCACAAGCCATATGAAGGGAGAGAAACACCAAAACTCTGTCCCATTTTTAGAATTCATTTTTTTGGAAGAATTTTCCACTGCTGAAAGGGAGCTAGCAGTGGGAGTTTTGTCAATGGTCTAGATGATAAATAACATGAATCACACACAGACTGAGGAGTCATGGTGGTTAAAATCCTCCCCCCCCAAAGCTGATGGGAGACACTGCAGCTGAATGCGAGACAGCCAACCTGCACAAGTGCTGTTTTGGCTTTCCCTGCAATGTTGCAAGAGTTTTGTATGTTATTTTCTTTGCTAAGTCTTGTGGAAAGAGAAGGAAGAGCAGGAGCTACTTTTTCTATTGCAAATAGCAGTCAGAAATACTCACTAATCTCCATCAGTTTTCTTCCCTGGAACCAGACTTTGGATCTCAGGTTGAAAATTTTCTTGCATGTGGGGAGACACATGTCCTTAAGACATGAAACTAAAGAAAAACTTTGAAACCAAACTGCCCCAGGAAGAGCAAAGCCAGGAAGGGCATTTTGAGAATCAAGGTTCAAGCACACGCACATGCAGTTGGAAGCCCCTCTGGATGTGGTTCACCACTCGCACCAAAGGGGTTTCAGCACTTTGCGAGAATAACACCTATTAGTCACCACCAGAACTCTCTTTTCCAATATTTCTTTCTATAAAATATTCTAAAAATTCTCCTTATAGGGAGAAGCTGTTTGAGCAACTTTCAGTAAATTAGAGAAGTTTAGCTGAGATTGGTTTGAAGTGCCACCTTCTTTCTGCTGCACACTGAGGAACTGTAGGACAAAGAATAAGGATAATTAAGAAAAATATGAGAGCAAAGGATTTCACAAGTTGTGTGTGTGCCGGCAGTGGGTAAATGGTTTGCTGATTGAAGTATAATGCCTTTGGGAAAAAAAATCCTCACAAAAGTACATTGGTATAATCTGAATGTCCTTTCACTGTGCACCCAATACCTGAAAAAAAGGAAGTCTTGCTAAATGCAGAAGGAAATTCTGGCATTTCATTTACAGACATAAAAAAAATGTTTGAAAACATTAGTATGAAAAGGCAATGAATCTCTCTGCTAAAACTGTGTGTGTCTGTAAGAGATAAGAGGGCAGGAGGAAGGAGAAAGAACAGTAATTTCTTTTAAATTATTCTTGTAATCCATTTACTTACAGCACAGCACCTACAAAACACCTTGCAATGACTGGGCAGATGCTCTGGCAGAAATAAGTACTCTCACTGTTCCCTCACTTTTCCATTTCCTTGCAATTCACTTTTTTTCCTAAAGTAGTGAATTCTTCAGCTCAGGTATTGTTCACAGTGACATGCTAATAGGGAACTCTACTCATCAACACAATATAAATTAATAACATGAAGGAATTATTAGCATACTGGTATTAATGTGGTTAAACATGTGTGTGCAGTCTTTGGTGGGCTTCTGCTTTGCAATTTCTACAGCTCAACTTGGTGGCTCCCACAGCTTCAAAGTCCTCTGAGTTAGGGAAACCTGCAGAACCCACTATGTTAAACTTTCTGCCAGGCATTACAAGGACTGACCATTCAAGGCCTTGCCCTGCACAAGAGGGGAGGAGTTACTGGAGAAGATTTGTTTTGTTTAACATTCTTGTTTTGCCCAAAGGAAGATATTCTGGTCAAGACCGTGAAGCCCAGCTCCATTCCAGAATTTTGAAGGAAATACTTCTCGGAAGGATGAACAATGGGCATTTAAGCTAGTGTATTTAAAAGATTCGTAAGAGGGAATAAGTGTTGCTTGTGCTATGTCTGATAAACCTTGGGAAGTGTAAAATATATCTCAAAAGTTATGAGGAAGCCTTAGGGACAGTCTTGTGAGGCACAAGCAGCAGCAGGGCCAGCAGTGGCAGCTACAGTAAGTTCTGAGGGCTGAGCATGAGAATGAGCAGGGCACAGAATTCCTGGAGTCAGGGACACCCAATGAAGGGCCTAAAGAAATCATAGAAGGAGCTGCTGAGTTCATTTGGCTTGTCCAGCCTGGCAAAGAGGAGACCTCATAGCTGCCTGCAGCTTCCTCACAAGGAGAAGCAGAGGGGCAGACACAGATCTCTGCCCAGTGACAGAACCCAAGGGAACAGCAGGAAGCTGTGTCAGGGAAGGTTCAGATTGTGTGTCAGGAAATGGGTCGTCACCTGGAGGGCGGTTGGGGACTGGAACAGGTTCCCAAGGGACCAGCACCAAGCCTGACAGAGTTCAAGAAGCGTTTGAACAACATTCTCAGGTGCAGTCCTTGGGATGGGACTGTGCAGGGCCAGGAGTTAGACACAATGATCCTGATGAGCCCCTTCCAACTCAGGAGATTCTGTGGTCCATTGAAGAGAGACCTGGAGGCATCTCTCTCAAGGAGGGTGATGTGTCAAGGGTGTTGCCATGGGCAACCACGGCAGGTTTCAGTGACACAGAAATCTTCTGTAGGTGAGGGGAACAGTTACAGTGGTGAGTAACAGGGGGCTGAGCAGGAGAAGAAACTGGACAGGAGGACCAAGAAGGGACACCTGGTGGGCAAGGTTACGTACAGGCCGCTGATC
>VXBQ01013772.1:9548-34288 GCA_013400175.1 Phainopepla nitens
CCAGCGCTTCCCGCACATCCAGCGCTTCCCGCACATCCAGCGCTTCCCGCACTTCCAGCGCTTCCCGCACATCCAGCGCTCCCCGCACATCCAGCGCTCCCCGCACATCCGGTGTTCGACTATAAACAGGGAAAAGCTGCTTACTGCAGCGCCCGGGTTGGGCTGGCCCTTGGGCCGTACTCTCAGGCGCTGCCCCGGGGTGTCCCAGCACAGGGACAGAGGCAGGGTGCTGGGACGCGTTCCCGGAGGTTTGTGCTGTGTATTCTTCTACTTTATCGTATTTCTGATGGAATCTGCAGTGTTGCAGGATCTTGCCTCCGCAGGAGCCGGCCGGCTGCTGCTCTCGGTGCGAATGCGCCCGGCCCGTGCGGCCGCTGGAGCCAGGAGCATCCCGCTCTGGAAGCACGAAGGAAGCGGGGAGGGGAGGAGGGAGAGCAAAAAGCAATTGGGGGCTGCAGTAACAAAGAGCTCATCTCTAGGGCTTCATGCAGCTGAAGAGGAGGTGGCGGGGACCTCCTTTACCATTAACATTACTAAACTATTTTAACACTAAAGGCAATCTGTCATTTTGAGTAAATTCTCTTCTGCTTCTATAAACACAGCCGTAATCAATTAAAGACCTACTTGTGAAGGAGCCATTGTGTGCAGCCCCATTCAGACATTGCTGAGTTGTCTTTTAGACAGCCTGTGGGGAAACACTGGTAAGGTGATGGGAAAGTTCAAAGTGCCTAACTTTTCAATGTGGATTTTGTTATTGAGACTTTTTTCTCTCTCTTTTTTTCCCCATATTGCTTATCACAGCCAGGGTGAAAAATGGATGATATCTCTCTCTGCGTTTAACATTTATAACATCTTCTGCTTGGGAGGTTCTGCAAATATTTAAAATGATTCTCTAATGTAATTCCTTGGGGGACTTCTGCATGGCAGCAAATCAATTACTAATCTGAAAGTACTGAAAGAACAAACAAATCCTATGGAGACTGTACATCCATATACATGTATTTATAATTATGCACATGAGCTCAGTTTCTAACACATTAGACACCCAGTGCAATACAATTTTGTGCAGTGAAATAGAACCTCATTTACAGTAGTTTGAAGATGAGAACTACTGACACAAGCCCTTCAAAAACTAAGAGTTCCATTTCATACTGAAAGAAACAGTCCAAAAGATCAGTCCAGTGACTCAAATCACTTCGTCTTTTTATTATCTTTCTATTGCACTGGATCACCTGTGCTTTAGGAGTCTGTGAATGTTACTAATCTTTGCAGAAGCAACCAAAATTAACAAGGAAACTTGAACTTAACCTAGGTTATTTTATTCTCTCTCACTTTCGTGAATGAAGGAAAAGGGAAGGTTAAATAGAAGAGTGTGTATAAGGGGATGAAATTTTTACCCTTTTTGTATTAGATTTTTTTTTCCTGAGCACTGGCATGGGTTCTAGGGACATGAGTGAGAATATAAAAAAATAAATACAATTTGAGTCTAAAAATTTCCCATTTCTTTGTGTTTGCATTAGAAATAAATGTAAGGAAATTTTAAGAATGGTCTCTATTAAAACAAGCCAACAAAAAAGAGTAAATATTTAGAGATACTTGTGGAAAGAATCCCACCTGTAGAAGCTGGATTTCACTGGGCTTTCTGATGTAGTTATTTTTGGATCCATTGTCAATCTTCACTGCACAGTCAAGGGGAAGAGCCTCACTGGAAAGCTAGCCTCACTGGAAAATTAAAATTAAAAAAAAAATATTAAAGTCTGTATCACACTGGGGATTTAAGAATGACAGTGCCTCATTCCAAGGAAAATCGCCTAAGATTACTATTAGGCCAAGCAGTCTTTTGATATGGTGTAAATTATTTTGAAGTGACAGGGGAAAAATAAAGGAAAATGTGAAGATCATAAAGAAAGTATCTTCCTTGACAACGTAGTGAGAAATCACAGATTATGAGAAATGTACTTTCCCTACAGTGCCTAAGCATGTAGCAGTTAAAAGGAAAATGAACAGTAGCTTTTTCTAGGGCAGTGGGAGCAGACTGAAGCTCAGTTGTGTGCTGTAGCAGTGCTAGTCAGCAAACCTTCTTAACTTCATTTTTCTTTGAATGACACTTTTTTGGAAGTTATACAGGCGAGCCTTGATGCACATACCAGGCACTTTGTAGATGAGTCAGGACACCTTAACTAAATCTATTCATTACCCTGTCCCCATTGGGACAGGCAAAAGCTGCCAATTTGATGTTGGTAATGTGGATGCTGCATTAGGGAATTGGCTAAGCCTGCCAGATTTCATTCCTGAACTTTAGCAGCCACAAAAGAGTATTTCTCTGTCGTCTGTAATTGATTCAGAGCCAGGTCCCAAAAGGACAAGCTTCCTTTTGTGTGCCATCTATACCAGGGTCTAAGGACACATAGTGCTAAAACTTCTTTTTTTTTAGTTAGATCACAGGAAACCTCTTGAAAAAGAAAAGAAATAAAATCCAAGTTGTCATAAATTATATTCGTGAGCTTTCTAAGATACATTATTTATTAGCTCTATTATTACATTCTGGACTATACTTTCAGAAGACAGTCACAGTCAGTTTATTATAATCTGAGTATTTAATGTCAATAGTGTTACATTTGGATATTAAATGAGGTCTGAAACCAAAACAGAAAAAATATATTAGTACAAAAAATGAATTTTCCAGTGCTTCAGCTCACTAAGCACAGTACTTATTATCATCAGTTCATATTCAGGTCAGATTCTTCCTTTCTTTGAAAAACAGGTTGAAAAACCTTTTGAAGACATTTCCTGTCTTTCCCTTACCCATCTGGTTACAAATTTAATAATATTATTCTTTATCACTTTCTGTTTCACATTTGTGTTCTGCATCTACTGTGCAAAGCATCAAAGATTTCATGACAGTACCTCAGATACTCCTAATAAGGATTATTAGAATCATCAGTCCATCCTGGCAATATTCTCAACTCATCCTGCACAAAATATCCCAGAAATTTAACAAGAAGATATTAAATTTAGATAGTATAATTGTGGGCTAGTCTCAGTATATTTTGTTGCCTGTATGCTCATGTTTCAAATTGTTTTAAAAATACCAAAGTATTCTCATAGCTTCTATTCCCAGTTTTCACTCTGGAAGTGACTGTGAATTTGTTGAAGCAGGCATGATCTGTCTGAACCTGAACACATTCACTGTATTTGTTCCTTGTTCTCAAACACCAGAATAATCTACTAGAAATGTTTTTCCAAATACTCCCGATACATACAGCCTTACTCACATGAAAGCACATGAGTGCTCTACATGCTTAGGACACAGGCAAGAACAGAGAAGCCTGTCTGTGTCTGATCACAGTTCAAACCCAGTGGTGCAGTGGTGAAGCCTTCCTCCTCCTTCCCCTTCCCACCCACTTGGCAGGGGAAAAAAAAGAACCCAGAAAGGACAAGGCCCCGCCACTATAAATGTTCAGAGGTTTAATGAATGTGCCATAGCTTTCACCTACTAACTGCAAGGCCTTCTCAAGCAGACTCCAAATTCCTGCTGAAATGAAGACTTTCTTTCCTGGACTAGGCCTGGCATTCCTGGGAAACAATGGCCCTTTTCAAGTCATGTCTGAAATTTCACAGGTGAAGGGAACAGGGCAGTCATTTGATCCCATCCACAAGGAGCCTGTGAGCATTTTAAAAAGTGAAGACAGAGTCTATCATGGAAGCACTGGCAAAACTGGTTAGAAAAAGGCAACCTAGACCCACAGCTCAGGAGACCCCCGTGAAGCATTAATCCATTTGTCGTTTACCTCACGCCACAACTTCTCCCTCATTTTTTTTCAGGCATGGGCTACGCAGCCCACAGAGCTCAGGAAACAGGTCTCCAAGTGGCGTCACAAGGCTTTGGAACAGGGGTTTTCATGCTTCTTTAGCCAGAACTTCACTTTGAGAAAGAGCAAGTTGAAGGAAACTCTTGAGGGGATGTAGAATTGGGTATGGAGAACACCCATAAGGCATACATGAATCCAGGCCTTTGAAGTGTCCTTTAGTGACCTCATTTCAGGAAGCATATCACAGCCACTCCAGATGATTTGTTAGAACAGCAAGATCAAATTCACTAGAAAACATTCAGAATGGGATGCTATGAGTGCTGCTTGGGCACTGATAACACCGTGAACTCAGAACATAAAAAGGTTGGATTTGCAGATCCCCCACACTGCAAACATTCAAATACAATATTCTGAAGGGAAACAAGGGCTCTCAGTTTTGTGAAGACTACAGAAGCCTCCCAGATGATTTGGTAAATACTCAGAATCCTTAAGCTAGAATGTGTCACCAGTTCATGTTATAGGAGATTATTTTCTTCACATAGTTAAAAAAAAGAAAACAACAACAACAAAAATTCCAACTCACTTTCATATGGCCGTGTTTATATTGAGAAGTTATTTTGCCTCTCAAATTCTGAGAATTTTTGCACTCTCTGCCTCCAGCGTGTTATAGGGAATATTATGCTTGTTGCACTTTCTTTAGGAGAACTTGAAGGATAATTGAAAACTGAAACTCATTTAAGAGTTCAAATCTGAACTGCTTTTTGAGAGCAAATCTGAGGGAATTAACCAGGTCATTTGATATGCAAAAGTACCAGCAAGGGGGCAATATACATGCTTGGGACAAGCTAAATAATGACTGACTAGAAAGAGACCAATATTTTATACATGAGTTAGGCCTCTGACTTAACTCATCCAGGCAGGGGAAAGTTGCCTTGATTTTATTCCATCTTGTTGATTTTGAGATAGATAGCTCTTTCCTAGTATTACAAGAGGGAGCCTGCTTCAATGCTGACTTCACTTCCTGTCTTCCATAATGAAGAAGTGTTACCCTGCTTTTCTCCCATTAAAAAATCCAACTTACTGCCAGGGAACAGATTCTTGCTGGTCAACCTGCATTTCCGTCTTGAATTTAAATTCTGCTCATGGAGAAATGAAGGTCTATCTTTTTGATTTTCCAGTCAATGTCATTAGCAGAATAATTCCCTTTTTTCTTTATGAAAAAGTGAAGTAGGTGTGTAAGTCAACCAAAAAATATTTATAGAGACAATGGGAAATGGTTCATGTGACTAAGATGAGAGGCCTTTACCTTGTGTAATCAAGAGGAGCTGGGGTTCATTTCATACATGACGTGTGGAGAATATTTTTTTATTTTAAGTCCATCTTGGTTTTACAACATAACTGTTTATATGCATTTCACTGAAATGCTGAAGCCAAAGTGGACTGTAGCCTTTGAGAGGGTTTTCTGAAGGGAAGCAAAAATTTCATAACTTACTCTTTCCATCCTTCATTTCCTTTTCACTCACTGCATACATGCAGATTTTCTTTTTTTTTAAAATTCTTTTAGGCAAAACCACTAGGTCAGAGATGTTCCTTGGTGCTCATTGCTACGCAAAGAATATACTTCTCTGTACTTTTCCATAAACATGGGATGGGCATACTGCCCTACCTCAGGCCTGACAATTCAGGTTAGAATGTTGCCAGTCCTACACTGCAAATCCTCAGCAATTGGTTTTGCTGTTGTGAGGATACCAGCAATGCCATCAGTGGTGCTTATGTTACCATTGCTAAATACCTGTAGAATTATTATATTTGGTCTTGTTTTCCTCAAGCTCTTCCCACTATACTCTAGAATTACTAGAAAAATATATGTATCAAGCCCCCTGCCTATTTTCTTGGACATCCAAAAGCTGAAAGTCACACTCCAGGTTTCTTTCTGCAGGTTCCTGGTGCTGCCCCCACATCATGAGGCTTAGCAGCACTAACTCAAAGGAGGCCCTGACAGGGACAAATCAGGGGGAAGCACCGAGGGGAGGCTGCCAAGGAATTGCTTCTGGGGTGAACAGAAAACAAGGGGGCTCTGGAATGTGCTCACAGGACTTGTGCTGTGCTTGGAGGTGCTTTCCAAAGAAAGTGGGTCAGCCATGCCACCCTCACAAAGGCTGGTGTAGTTCCCCTTCTTCCTGCAGGGGGAAGATTGCTTTGCACAGACAATCCACCCATAAGGCAAAGAAACAGACCTTATTGGCACAAGAAAGGACAAGTTGGTGGGCAGCTATCCTGGGGCAAGTCCTAATGAAAAGGCTGCAAACAGTTGCAGAGCTATGTGAGGCAAAGAGTGTTGTTGGAATGCTATTTTCTAATTATTTTTAAAATTTTCTTTTAGAATTGGATTTAATAACTACAGTATTGGATAACACAAATGACTTTAGAATTACTGGAATAGCTCTTTTGGCAACCTTGGTCTTGCTTTACCACAAGAAATCCTCAAGAGCTCTCCATCATTGTCACACCTTGAAGTTCCATTTCAGTTTTTCTGCAAGTCTCCCTTTTAGTACAGAGTTTGAACTGTTGATGGTTTGTGACTTTGAAAAACGCAGGAGAACCACACTGGTATTTGGGTTATCATTAGTCCCATTCAGTCCTTTTATTTGTACGTGTGGAAGTTGTTTTTTCTTGTTTGCTGGAACTCTCACCACATTGCTGTTTGAGTTGGCAGTGCTATGCTTTTTATTAGAACAAACAGAGGTCCAGAAACTGATGAAATATAAATA
This sequence comes from Phainopepla nitens, assembly GCA_013400175.1. Lineage (NCBI taxonomy): Eukaryota > Metazoa > Chordata > Aves > Passeriformes > Bombycillidae > Phainopepla > Phainopepla nitens. The sequence goes on from VXBQ01013772.1 coordinate 16,132, forward strand.
GAAGGTTCACTGTAATCTACTCTTTTCAGGGAAAATAAACATATGGGGGTGCTTAAAAAAAATACCAAATAATTCTGTGATATACCTTCCTGATTAGCAGCTAAAATCTAAATGGCACATTCTTAGAGTTAAAACTGACCAGAAAGATTATGCTGGTCTTTGCTTAAAGGAACCTATTTATCTCTCTATTTTTATAATTTTCACAAGTTTCCATTACTTCAGACATGTGAAATTGATTATGTATCTGACTACAGTGCTATATGTAAGTTTCATCAATTAGAAAATTAAATCCTCAGAATTTCTGCAATCAGATTTCCTTTTCCTTTTCCTTCCTACAAAGTAATAGAAAAGGGTGTGTGGGTTTTGTTTGAGTTGTGGGGTTTTTCCCTTAAAAGAAAGAAAGAAAAATAGTGTAAACAGGCTATGTTAAAGGTTTTACAGGAATTTTAACCAGGAAGAGCAAGACACATATAATTGATGCTATCAGTTCTAACTTTGGCAGAATGGGCTGTGTGTTAGTGTTCTTGGTGAGACACACAGTGCCTGTCTGTTAGCACAGAAATGGATATTTTCCTTCACTGGGTTACCCAAAGGCAGCTATTCTCACTTTTGGGTGCTGGCTGCTGGAGATGGGCTAAATTTGTATTAGCCACTACCTGTAAAGGAAACCAGAATAGCCACATGAAACCTCACCCAGAGAGAGCATCAGAATGCCAGGGCTGAGTGTTTGCTGCTCAGACCTGAAATGTGCCCTCTCTTCCCCACCTCACACCCTGCTCTCCCCACTCCTGGAGGAGTAAATAGAGCCATTCATATACAGACAGAGAAAGAATTCTGAAAGTTATAAAAAACTCCCTCTATGTAAAGATGCCTCCTACAGTGCTAACCACGACACTAATGATGAAAAAACTCCACCTCACATGTGGAAACTGGCATCCTTTTTACTGTACATAGGTTTTTATGGAATGCAGGTTTGCTTTTAATGACAGTATTATATCAAGAGTTACTATTTTTGCTGTTTTTACTAGTTCTCATTCAGATTTGCACTGGTACCTAACAAATGGATTCTTATCCATAGGTCAGGATTAGATAGGAAGCCTTGAAAAGACAAACCCCTCAGAAAAAAAAAAATAGAAAGAATAGAAGGAAATTAAAAGCATTTGTTAATGCTGTAAAAAGCATTCTGGCTCTTGGTAACCCAAAGAAACCTCTTAGAAGATGTATATTGAAGTTATACCTCTGACACAGACTTTAGGCTACAAAGAACTGTAGGATGCAGCTGATCCACACAGATATTTTTATCATTTCCAAGCAAAAAACATCAGACTAAAATCCTCTTATCCCTTTGCAAGAATGAAATTCATAAACAATCTCTGAATCAATTTAAGATTTAAAACAGTCTTGCTTTATTAGAAAAGCCCAAGGACTTTTTGACTGAATGTTCTTTGTAAACAGCAGCAAAAATTGAGTCATAATTGGTTAAGTGTTGGAAACTCTGTCTTTTCAAAATAACTAGTATAAAATTTAATTATAATGGAACTACAAAGAAAGTTGCATTACTGTCCAAAAAAAATATATCTAGATTTCTTTTTATACCATCAGTCATCGTTTTAGCAGGAATATGGTAATGGTTTAGCAAATGAGAATTAGATTATACATTTCTTGCTACTTCACAGAACAAGTAGTATGTATTTGAAATGATGACGAAAGTACATTACTGTACATTACTAATGGTATCTCCCATCATGAGCAGTAAAGCACAGACCTAGAGAGATCTCTAATTTCCATCATACTGTTTGTTAAATACAATCCTAACATATATCAATTTGTTTGCTGAAAACAGAAAAAAATATTTCTTTCTTAAAGCTAAAGTCTTTCAAAGCTGAGCAGTAAAGAATTAAGACAAGTGGTCTTTAAATGCAAGAGAACTACAGGAATTTGGGTAGCCTGTTATTCATTCTCTTCCCCTACTCTTCTTCACAGCTGTATAGCATCCTCCCATTGCAGGAGGGGAAGGTAAAGCCTGCTTTTCAGATGTTGATTCCCCCAGCTTACCCAGGTTTCACAAACCTGCTTCAAGAACCTTTCTCAAAGGTCCACTGAAATGGAAAATTAAATAAGCTTCCCTAGATTCAAATTTCTCCAAACTTGTAGGGCGAAATACAGCAAATGCATGAGGAAGTATTACATTATGATCTATTCTGTTCCTTATGGAATTCCCTTCAGGGACATCTCTGTGGGTAGTCTGAGCTGTAGAAGAATTTAGTCTCCTTTTCCTTTATCAAGTTCACAGCGGGGCTTTATAGGATTCTGATAACACTGCAGCAAAGCAACATCACCTTCAGGTATGTGGAAGACAGGAGTGTTGATTGAATAAGTGTTGAAATAGGATCAGAACACTCCCTTAAAATAAATTTTAAAATTCCATGGGCTCCCTTCCCCCTTTGTTTGCTCCTCTTCTTAATCCCGTTTATCAAATTCAGAATCTTAAATTTAAAAAAAACCCTGAACACAACCAAACCAAACCCCACAAATATTGCTATTCTTTATGTGCTTTGAATGCATTGCTGGTGACCAACTTGTCTCTGCACAAACTGGGGAGATGCAAAGGCAAGTTCACTAACAGAGGTGGTAAATCTGTAACAGTCTTGAAGATTCACCTATTTTTACTGCTAGGATTAAAAAGTGAAATCAGTACACTGCTTTAACTGAAAGTTTGAGATAAAAATCTACCAAGAGTTCAGAGAATACTGTGGTGAAAATGAATGTCCAAAAGGAAAGCCATTCATCAGAAGCAGTTGTATGGTAGGAGCCACTGCACAGGACCTTTTCCCTCTGTGCTCAGGTTCTGTGTGGGCCCACTGAGGAATGGCCCACATGGATGTCTGATCCAAAGCTTGCTTTGATGCAACCAGTCAAAAGATTTCAATTCATTACAGGGGGCATTTTAGTAGGATCCTCAATAACTCTTACAAATCTCTAATGTCTGGTGAGGTGTTTCCAGTCTGCTTCCTCACCTAGTGCCAGGCACATCGCACGGACCTTTATCTGCATCCCTGTAAGTTACACCTCTTATCCTTTCCTTGCCTAGTCATTTTTTTTTTTTTAAAGACTGAACAAAGATCTTTCTCTCAATTTTAAAGTAATATTTCCAGATAAATGTTGAAATAAATACCATATAGATAAGGCCTGTCCTTCTGTTCAAAGTATATTTGGGGCCATACTGTGGGTGTCACTCTTTGTTCATTTGTGACCTCTCCAGGATTTCAGAAATAAATTTTTCATCACTTGAATGAAGAGACAAAAATACAATGACACTAAAAGTCTTCAACAACAGTTCATTTTTACAGCTTACTAGCCCACTAGAAATCATAAATGCTGGAGGACAATATATACTACTGAGTCTCTGAACAAGTTTCAGAATGAAAATAAGTTAATATAAGGTACTTGTACTCTGTCTTCAGCGATGTCTGTTTTGACTTTCCTCTTTAGAACACACATTTGTCAGTGCACATGCACACACATGCATAAATACACCATTTGAGTGGATACTGAATAAACCACCCTATAGAAAGGGAGTACAATATTTCACTGACTGTAGAATGAAGCCCAATTTTATTGGCAGACTCCAATGATGCTAGACAATAAAACATTTGTACGTTTTGCTGCAGACAGTCTGGCTGGCAGTTTCAGCAGCTCTAATTTATTGTGAATAAATAATTTCCTGGAATCTCTGAGGAGTCATTTTAATGCTCCGAAAAAATTAAAATCTGGCATGCTGTTAAATTTGTTTTCCGTTGTTTTGAACCAAAAATACTTAAAATGAAAGAATTTAAAAACCCACCCTGATTTCAAAGATGTTACTTTGTAAATGTTAAATCGCTCAGTTTCACACTGGTATTGCACATGAATAATTTTTTGTTTACTTCATCTTTATATTTAAAGGCATGACAGCTGCCATCTGTTTGCAGTTTCTTTTCTGTGTGTTGTTTCTCAGTACCAGGCAGAGAAACTGTCCAGGTTAAAGGATTCCCATATTTCTGTAGAGTATATTTGGATTCTGTTTGTGTTTCTACCTTACCATAAATTGATTATTACTGATAGCATAATGGTGATCAGACCATTTTCAAAGGCAGTGTGTTCTTGAAGCATGAAACAGAAATTCAAAAATAACTTCAGAGTCTGTTAGAAGCCAACTGTAAAAATATAGATGGAGTCAATTAGTTGATTCAGTTTTGCAGCCATCAGCAAAAAAAAAGAAGTTTTAGTTTCCACAGTTGCTGAGTACATTTTTTCCATGAGGCACCTCACAGTTCCTGCCAGTGGACTAATGTATAAGTAACTTGCACTTTTATTAAATTCTCATTACCTTGATGTATCTAGAAGACATCAAATAAGAAACTGAACTAAGAAAAGGGATAAATTTTAATCACCAATAGCATCACTTAAATACCTAACATCATTCCCGGAAACTGTACCACTCAGAGCTTTGTTGATATTTGGCACAAATAATCTTTATAGAGTTCACAGAAATGTAGTAAAGCTAAAATTTGTACTGGTAATAGGAAATTATAATAGAAAATACTGTGTAAATTTAATTGTAGGTCTCATTCCCTGTAATGTCGAAAGTTGTTCTACAGAGTAGTTACAGTATGAGGAAACAACCCATAACACCAAGTAAATTTGAGAAGCAGAAAAGGCTACACATACATTTTTGTGTGACCGGGTAGCATCATCAAAAAGCTAAATGTATATTTGAACATCAGTTCAAAGAAACAGAGGATCTTCTTTTTGTAGCAAAGTCACATGACCCCTGTTCCCATGGAGTCACTCTTTCCTTTTCCTTGCAGCCTTTGTAGGGAACAGTTTCCTTCCTCAAGTGCAAACCCAGCATTACTTTCATCATGTTTAGCCAGGCTGAATGCCTGCAACATATTTGGATGGAAATGGACAAATAACAGTGACAGGCTTGCCTGTGCCCTTGCAGAGAGCAACATACCTGCCATTAGCTACTGCCAGATCTGTTTATTTGAGTTGGTACTAAGAAGGCAAAAACTCTTTGCAACACAAAAGGCACTTCCCTCTGACTGCAGCAACCAATCTCAGCCCCACCAGTGGTTGTACTCCCAGTCACTTTAGCAACATCAGTACCAGCCATGACTTTCTGATTCCTTTTGTCTACCTGTGCTCCACTTGTTCAATGCTCTGTCAATCCTGTGAGACAGGGGTGATGACATTTTCTTATATAAATTTTTAATTCAAATTTATAAAAGTTCAGTCTCAGTCCTGTTTTGGTATTTTTCTTTTTGGTAGCTCAAGCCTACACTCTCTTTCCCTTGCTCCTGAAATGAGATAACAATTTCTCTTGTGATATTTGCTTAGCAGTATAGCATGTAGAAATGCAGAGTGTACCCTGTGAGAATGACACTGCCCAAGGACTCTGAGAGACAGCATGTGCACTGCAAATTCCACACAGGCTACATGGTTCCTTATTTCAGTGTGCAAGGCAAGAACAGCACACTTCCACATGGAATACACTTTGACATTTACAAATGCTATTGCTTTCCAATAATATCTTCTTCTACTGATTTCAGCACAGTTTGAAGAAGGGTGTAGTGGTGTATGTCAGCACTCAATAATATTCACCTTTAAGAACAAACGATTTACTGGACACAGTGAAGTAAATCTTTTCTATAAATGGAATCTAATTTAGTTTAAACACAGGATAAAACCAGATATCACTCCAAGTATTCATAATACAAATAATCATACAATAACCAGCACCCTATCCAGGCATATCACCTGGATTCCACCAATTTTGTGGTATCTGAACTCCTAGGCCATGAAACACTGTGATGTTCAGATGTATACTTTATTAATCTAACGTACAACATATAGTTAATTTTTTTGAATTAGTCTAAAATTTGGTGTAGCTAACCTTGTCAGTCAGTGGATCATCATTTTTATGTTTTATAGTGTCATGCAAAAAATAGATATAATTAAATTTTGTATTGATATGTTAACCAGGTAAACCTTGCACTGCTAAATGCAGAGGTTGATCTTGTCATATAATATAATACGATATGTGCCTTGCCATAACTCCTATGACTCTTGATTACTGGATGATTTCTAAATGTGTTGTGTTTTGGTTTGGTTTTTCCCCCTACAAGGCATGAATGAAACACAGGTATCAAGTTCAGGGTTATGTTGACTTTGTGTGTCAATGGGAGGAAAGAGACTCATCAGAAAGGTGTTCAGAATAACTGAGCAGGTATCTAACAGGCAGCATGAATATCTCTCATAAAGATGCCAACTCACACATTCATACCCAAAGTGCATATTCATTCACTACTGTAGTAGGGCAGGAATTTCTCAAGGACAACATATTGATACTACTGAATGTATTCCTTACAATCAAACTGACAATTAATCTTATTTCAGGGAAGTGAATGTATATGTTCTAACAGTTGAAACTTCTCTATTGAATCCATTATATTTTTTTCTCATCTGAGGAAAAAAAACTGGTTTATTTCCCAAATATTAGGCATTAGTGAGGAGAAAATGGTTAGAATGCTACTATGAAATAGTTTGCTAAAAATATCTGCATTTCCTAGAAAAAAAAAGCTGATATATAAATTTCTAGATGTCAGTTAATGTATCTATGTATTTAATAAGTCTCCTTCCAGTTGAAAGCAATTCTTTTGCACTTACAGCACAGTTATGAGCACATGAAATTCAATAAAAACATTCACATCAACTTTAAATAGATTTTGGATTAGGCCTTTAAAAACAAAAAGAAATGCTCTGTAAATCTTTAGTCGTGCTGTTTTGCTAAGTATGAAATCTGTTAGAAATAATCTTCAGGACAATTTTTGCTTGCCCAAATGTGCATAATTTTTTTTTATTTTCATTTTCCATGAAAAAGTGCAGCAACAGTTAAAGCCAAAAGTTTGAAAAAATTAAGACTAAATACCTGGATATAATCATCATATATGCTCACTGGTTGGTTTGCAATTTCATCAAGTATGAACAATCTATTTAAAGCACACTGAATGGTATTATGAGATCTTTTTAGACTACTACTGCATAGGTTATGCATGTTTAATACTAAATCTAAGACTTCAAAATACACAGCAGTATGCTCTAACAAGTTAGTTGAAGTTTATTTCCTGGGCACTGTGTATAAAGTTCTGAAATTTTTCATTCTATGTCATGTTCCAGGCATTCATCTGTAGAATAATACAAAGGTATTTCGTAAGTACCTACCAGAAAGGCTATGCATTCCAAAGGCACTTGCTGTGTTTTTTACAGGACAATGAATGTCCTTTCATGTTCATTGAGACTCAGTATCTACCCTAGAGGGAGAAAAAAAACTCACCTGTACATTCCTAGTCTTTTGGAAACAGTCAAGTAATTGATATACAGTAAAGCGGATTTTATTTACCATTTTATTGCCAATTGGATAGAACTAAATTTCCTTGATTTCTACAAGCAGAAAATCTATTCTATTGGAATGGTGTGTTTAACCACATATTATGCAAGAGGTCAAGAGGTGACATCAAAATGCCAAAAGTATATAGTCCTAGGCTAGATATTTATTACCTCTTTTGAAAGACGTATGTCTGTTTATCAGAAAGGCAAGAGAAAAAAAATCCATAGAATTTATTGACTTAGGAAGACAATAAGTACTTCCTAAATTAATGCTATTTGCTAAAATATCAGTTCCTGATTGTTGTGTTAAATGCTTTTATCAGAAACGGTCAAATTTATAGATAGCAATCAATGGGTTTCAGTGTGCAGAAAGGAATCTTTTGCTTAGATATTGGGGAAAAGCATTCAGATCATAGTAACTTGGAGAAATATCAGAATTCCACTGCAAGAAATCCATTAGATAGGCATTCTTCAGCAATGAAATGCACATATATTCAATCTCTTTCGGCTGCTTCCGGCCATTGGTGAATGTTCACATTGAGAGTAGAGGGAAAGAAAATATTGAGAATAATGAAAAGGCCAGTCATTAGTACAGGATGATATTCCCTACTTCTTCATGTAGGTGCTTAGAGAACTTCTAAAAATAAAATGGTTTTTCTTACAGGAATTAATTTATGGAGCTCTTTCAGCCTTTTCTTTTTTTATCTGGTGAGACAGATAGGCTTGCAAGACATAAAGGAAAGGCTCCCTTGTGGTTTTATAGGATAGGGCATCCTCTCAAGTGGCAAAAAAGCCCCAGGCAGAAATGAGGTTAGCAAAAGAGTTTCTCAGTTATATTACTGAGAGGCGTGATGAATCTAAAAGCTGTGGCTGGGAATCTTTAACTGACCTCTGGACAGAGCCCCCGCTTCCTAATTTTCTAACTAGTGCCTTAACTGGAGATTTTGTGTCCTCTTTTCAAAATACATAGTAAACAAACTCAAAGGGAAAAACAGCTAGTTAATATATCTTTGCAAATATGGGATGTGTAAATTGGCTACCAGGCCAGAGCAGACACTTCATTTGGCCTTTGTAGTTACTGAGATACATTGGTTTGGATGTGCAGAATGGAGCCTCTGTCCTGTTTGTTCAGCAGCACTGATACTCGTCACTCAGGAACAGAAACTAGGATTATGGTCAGATCTGGCTCACACTGGATTTTATTGTACTGACGTACAGAGCTGACAGAGAAATTTCTGAAACTGGAATCTACAGCCCACAAGAATTAGAGGATTTTAAACCCTGGTGAGCTGTAACATTTCTTTAGAACAATAGCTTATTGCATTTTTTATTCTGTACTGCTTTGGATTATTAATTTAGTATGCCAGCTTGTTTGTCATTTATGCATAAAATAAATTAATATACATGTTGTTTTCTTATTCATTAAGTCTTTAAATTCAGCAGATGAAACTCTTTCTGCCAGAAAAAACCACTGGGTTATAGATGACTGTCAATAAAAAGTAAAGCCAACTCCAATAAAAAACCGTGCCGAAAGCAAATACCTGTTGAACATTGAATCTTTATTTTCACTCTTTATAGAAATAAACACATTTATGGTTTGTTTATTGCTTGTAGAAAGAAAGCCTGTTCATCCTCCCCCTGCTCCACCGCTGTCATTTTCTGGTCTAGCTACCTAATCACAAGACATCTGTGTACATCAAACAGATGTTCACCAGCAACAGAAAATCAATGTCTGGCATGAAGTTATATTGTGTTGGTAGACTCTACTGAGCACACTTTACTTGAAAAGCAATGCTTTGTGTCACTGTGTCTGTATCTCGTAATAAAGAACAAGTGCCCACTTCAAGTTATGGATCACCTCTATTGTCATTCCACAGCAATGTGTTTTACAGATGTCTACATATAGTTTTAGGCTGAACTCCCTTTGCTTCTGAACCATAAGGAAGTATGATATGCTATCTGTCCGGTATTTAGTTATTAAATTTTGGTTGGAGAGCAGTTAGAATCCCTCTGAATTCATTTGAACTCCTGTTTTAAACAAGACCTCTGGCATTTGACATCTGACCAATGGGTCTGACAGGTTTTCAGCACGTTACCTTTAGCTGGCAGTGATGTAGTAACAGCACTTTATTTCCTGTGAAGCCAACAGCTAACTCTTACCTTCATGTGAAAACTTAGATGGGGCTTATCAGCTCCTCCACGGCATTTCATGGCACTCTGCCCCTCTTGGGATCATGGTCTCTGTCTGCTTATTATTGAGAGGGACAGGAATGAAACCGCAGGAGCACCAGGAGCCATCCTTTCAGACTATGTCTGACACAAGCACTGAGTGTTACATTATCTGCTTCACCGAAGCAGAAAGAGGAGACCATCAGGGAGCTGGCTGCGCTCCCTGCTTTTCTGTTCTTCCCAGTTTTGGACACACTAGTGCAACCTGTGTGCTGCTCCAGCCTCTGCCAGCTGGCAAGAGTTCCCAGAAGACAGTCTGTCAGTGAGGGTAGCTGTGAGAGCTGGGAGCTGCACTTTCCTCTCCGCAGAGACACGGCTGCAGTGCCCGTGCTGGGAGGGCTGCTGGGGCGGGCACACGCTGCCACCCGTGCAGGAGGCTCCCAGCACTGGGCTAATCATCACGGGGGATAGGGCACCTGCATCATCCCTCTGCTCACCACTCCAAATGGTGGTAAAGCTGACAAGTTCCAGTCTGTCCTTTTGGAGAAAATAAAAAAAAGTTTAAATACAAGCAATTTTTTCCAATGTAGTTCTTTACCATTTTTGCTGCAAACAGAAACACTCTGTTCTACTACATTAATTCCAATGAGCTACCCCATCAAACCACAGACATTGTCTCCATTTTATCTTGAACCTTAGGACGCAATACTTTGTCAACCACAAAAAAACCCAAACCATACCAAAACAAAACTGAGATCGGCAGACAAGGGGAAGAGCAATATATGAAAATCAAAAGCTCTGAAATTCTGCATTAAAAAAATACATGTTGAATTAGTATTTTAAATTCCATAGGATATCGACTCAACTGCAGACTCTGCAAAATGCAGTCATACTAGAGACACTTAAGAAACAGTCTGCTGAAATACTAGCACAGCCTATGCACAAGTGGACATGGGCTCTTCAACTGAAATGACCTGATTAAAATTGCAAATTAACTCATGAAATCTTAGTCAGAGGTTCTGTATATGAGTGGATAAGGAGACATGGATACTTGGGCTATGAATATGCTCTCCTTCCTACCACAAAATGACATAGAAAATACATTTCAGACATACCCTGGCAACTGAAAATAGAAATGCCATATGTTGAATATCTAAGTAATTGCCAGACTAGGTCCTTATTGAGCACTGGTCTTCACTTTTGCAAACACTTTTTAAACTGAGATAATTATGCTCACTGTCCAGAAGCTGGACTTAAAGCTCAGCCCTGCCAAGGTTTTGTTCAGTACAGCTAAGTGGGAGCACAAACAGCAGCAGGTCAAGGCTGCTGTACCCTGGATCCATTTGTACTCTTTCAGTAATAAGATACATATTCTGTCCCGAATCTTCTCTTTCACCTTCAGTCCAAGCTCCCAAATGTCTTTTACAGTGTGTAGAGTAAGCTGTGAGAATAATGGCTGGCATAAAGTAACAGCAGGCTCGCTATAGCTTACCCTAGGGAATCCTCAATTTCCCTGTTAGGAATAAGTTGGGCTGAACATATTAATGGAAAGGATCCTACCCTGAGCCAGGGACTTGTTTTAGTACAACTACTGTATTACACTTGTCAAGGCAGTGTGGTAGACACTGGATAGCTTTGCTTGCATCAGGTATCAAGAGATACTATTAATTATTTGTGCAAATATTATAAAATTGTACAATATTACACATTGATGAGACGGACAATAGTTCTCTGTTACCCTCAGTTTTCTCAATAAGATTTTAGAAGACCTGTTGGAAATTACCATCTGAGCCTAGATTTTTTTTTTCACTTATTCAAACTGCAGAAGGATAAACTGTTATTTACTTTGTATTGTGATGCTCTGTTCTTACTTAGGCCCTCAAGTTATGCCAACATCTGGATTTATTCCTCAAAATCTCTTGTCTAGATAAAGACAAATCCTTCTTTTGCTTTTTCCTTTGGACTAATAACAAAAAAAAAAGTTGTCAGATGGAATCAGAACAAACACAGATTTCTTCTTGTAGTGACAAAAAGCAAAAGAAAGCCTTAAAGAAATATATCCTCAAAAAAAGCCTCCTTTTCTGGACAAAGCAAAATTTCACTAAATAGACATAGCCTTTGAAATCCATTCCTCTTCAGGGTAGAGATAAAGCGAAGCTTTTAGTAAAGGAAGCAGGAGAGTCTAGAAACAAGTGTTTCTATATTCAGATGGAGTTTGAGGTTTTTCCTCAGTTAAGTGTAAGTTGCAGCTAATAAGAGTTTGGCCACTCCCAAGACTCACTTTAACTTTTGCTTCTAATTCCACATGCTCCAGAAAGGCCTTCTGCAGAACTACCAAGCCCCACTGAGCTGTGGTCCTGGTTTTTGACTCAGATTACTTCACAAAAGCGCTGTCAGATGTCCTGGCCACATGTTCTGCAGCCTTTCTGGATTCTGTGTGAAGATGATACTTAAGAACATGTCTCAAGGATAAACCTAGACCCAGAAGATCAACTTCAGGTACTTCTGATTCACACAAAATTCCTGGGTTGGGTTTAGACAGGCTTCACCAAGTAGCAGAATCTTCAACTTGGCCATCACGGCTATTATTGCAACCAGTGGAGTTACAAAGCATCAAATGGATTAATGACACCTCATGCAGAAATGGATTGGGTAGTAGGATGAGTGGATGTGGAATATGCTAGTTCCCTATTCTGGTAGTTTATAGCAATGAAAGGGATAGCACAAAGGACAGTGCCTATTTTCCTAATCAATTCTGTGCTTAGTGATATACAGAAATAGCAATTACAATTTTAGGTATTAAGAGAGGAACTGAGAGTGAAGCAGAAGTATTATAATTACAGCATTTAATCAAGAGGGTCCACATGAATTTCTTGTTACTCATCACAGAATAAACAGGCACAGATAAAGCTATAGAGGACAGCAAGGATGCTGACACAGGACTGTCTCTGTACAAGAAATTAATTAGAACTACACCCCGAAAAGAGGAAGATGGGAGAGATTAAAACAAGTAATAAAATTAAATACTCATTAAATTAATAACTACATGGAAAAGGCAAGTAAGAAATTTATATTCTCAGTCTCTCTTAGTACAAGATACAAGAAGCATCAAACAAGGTCTTAGGATCAGATCAGAATCACAAAATATGTTAACTAGTGAAATTCAGAGTGCTGTGGATTAAAAGTACTTTATAGCTCACTCTTCTCTGTTGAAAAGTGCAAAGAACAAGTAAAAGAATTGATAATGTAGCTCAGCACACCCCACATTATCCCTCTGTAGCTGCTCCTTATGGCCCTTATTTTGATATTTTGGCTACTGTTTTCTGTTATTCTCATTTGATGACTTGATTCATTTGTGCCACCACTAGACCTTGGGTAATTTGCCTCTTCAAGACTTCAGCTGCCAGGCAAGTATTTCGCTTCTCCTTCTATCCTTCTGGAAACGAAGAAAGGACAGGAAGTTTGAGAAATAAGTGCAGTGGTGAACAAGAAGAAACTGGAAAAGAATATATTAATTTCAAGTCTTCAGGCACATGGAATTTTAGAGAAGTGAGAACTAAATCTCAAAATGAAAAAAAAATCCAACAAAAAAACCCCAAAAAACAGTTAGACCATCTAAAAGTTTCTTCAAATATTTCATTCAGAATCACTAATTTTAAAACAGCAAACTGTAATTAGATAGTGTGAAAAAGCCCAGTGTAAAAATAAATAGCTGTCTTTTTTCCTTCTATTCCTTTTCTGCCTTGGCTGTCCATCCAAATTTGAGTGCTTCAAGATGTTGGTTTTACACTTGACACATTTTAGCAACACTACAGACATAAACAGAATTATTGGTGTTATAGTATAAGACAGCCTTGAGTTCTCTCTGGCAAACCAGCAGCTCTGTGACTGTCACAGCCTCATGGCTGGCCTGTGCTGGAATAAGAAGATTTTTCTTTGGTTTACAAGATTAAGGTCTTCTGAAAGTTTAAGTGGAAAATTTGCTTTACCATTTTGCAGTTACACGTAGGAAATCTCTGCTAGGCTCCACTGGCAGGAGTCTGTGCAGCCAAGGAATCACTTCAACTCATCCCACCAGTCACTGCCTGCATTTCTCACCCTGGCTGATTAATGGTGTGCTGGTCCCACAAGGCATCCTTGTTCTCCACAGTTGTTAAACTTCAGAGGTTGTGAGTTTCTTTCAAAAGTGTCTGAATTAAAGGCAAGTTATAAGAGCCCCATTTCATTTTGTTTCAGGAGTCCATCCTGATGCTATGTTATCCAGAATGTCCGTCGAAGTTAAAAGACAAGCTCACATGTTCAGGATTCCTTTGCCCTTTCTGCCCTTCTCCATCAACATCCCTGATTTCTTCTTTCAGCGCTGTTGACTTATAAACTAAATATACCAGCTCCTTTAGCTGTTCAATGTCTTTTATTACACCCTGTCCCTTTCGCCTTGTTCATCATTCAGTTTTATACTCCACTGGAAAAAAAAAAAAACAACAAACTCTGAGTTTTGTCTCTTTTACTGCTCGTGCTTCTTTCTGCTGTTTCTTACAATTGAGTGGACGTCCCTTCTACTGTCTTGCCATTCAAGACTGAAAAATGCTAAAGCTCTCTTTTCCTGCTGATTTCCCCCAGTCCCAGCTGTGGCTCAGATGAATTAGGCAGGTGAAGCCAAAAGCTCAGAAATGCACACAACTTTCTGCCAGCACTAATCCCCCAGTGCAATTTGTATAATAATAGGAAAAAGGAACTAGAAATAAAAATCACTGAATGTAGGGAGAACACTAAACTTTTATGCAATATGTAGCATTAAAACTATTTATTACATTGTAGGACACCCTATGTAAGCTTTTAACCAAAAGAATTAATAAATAAAACAATTAATAAAGCTCAATTGTAGGCAGTACTTCAATATCAAGGGAGCCTCTCATAATATCAGCACTTAGCAGCAATTACTGTCTTCTAATAATGCTTTTTTAAAAAAAAGATGCAGCAAGATTTTATAGCTATTTACATTAAAATTTATAATTTACTTTGCAACAAAATATTATTTGTTTGGCTTTTAAATTAAAGATGAGCAACACTCTGGGGAAATACCACATTGATTAACATTGAGATTCTTTTAATGAATGATATATGAGCCCATAAAGCTTGTGGTTGGAAATAGATCATAAGTGTTATCCCACTATGGTCTGCAGCTCTGGTGTTGCAGTTTTGATCAAGATAATTTGCAGCTTCACTAAAATATCATCTTCTCAATGTCAATTTGGAGATGCCAGAGTACCACATGATGCTAAGAAATAGGTGAGTGCAAAAAATGACATTTCTAGAAGAGCAGACTTGAATATAAACAATAAATAAAGCAGATGTATATATAGTGTATGGAGCTTGTGATAATCCAAAAGATATTGCTGTTTCTTTAAAAAATTGCAATTAACATCCTCTGATCATCATATTATCTAAGAGACAATATGAAAACATAAATTCTTCATTGACAGCCCTGTTCAAATATATGAATATGGCACATGGGACAGCAATTAGTGAACAGAGTTACTATTATCCTCTGCAATCATTTCCAAACAAATGAAGAAAGAAGGCTGCAAAGCCATATGGTACATATATTATAAAGTAACCTGTTCCATTCTTTAGACTTACTATTACTGCTTTTGACACAGCTACAGGAAATAAAAAGCTACTGGAATGCAGACCAGGAAAATGTATTCCCAGAAGGCTTTGTAGAACTAGAAGCTGGAATCATTGAGTGGAAACAGACTTTGCAAAGCAGTCTCCCATTCTTTGCTGCTTAGATGATCTGCTCAAATACAAAATACATTCTACAAATGTGACCATATTTGGTGGCTGTGCTTTTAAGATACTTGTGGAAAGAAAGTAAAAGAAAAGAAAGAGAAAAAGACTTTTTAAAAGGTTAAGTCTCTTCACGGAGAACTGCAATGTAGACTAGAAAAGAACTGTCTTCAAGAGAGGAAGCACAAAGTCAAACAATTCATACTTTGTATGCAAGATTTGACTATTTTCCTTCTCTATCCTTCTTAACTAACTGGTTAAAAGAATCATATTAATACATATGAAAAATATATGATGCACAGATTCTGTAAAATTTGCTTTCATAATATTGAAGAGTATGTTGCACACATGCTGAGATATTTAAATCAATACTCCATTAACATAAATATTTTAAAATATTATTCTTCTTCAAAATACCTAGCATCAGTGTAACACCCTTGCTCTGAAATTGTAATAATTAAACTACAATGAAAGTATACATTCTATACATGAAACAAAGCTTGTGAAAAAAATGAAAATGTTACTTAGTCTGCCAGTGATTTAAATTTCTTCGCCAAATATGGGTAAAGTCTTGGCCTCACTGAAAGCACTGTGTCTGTTATTCATGGATTTAATCCTGTGTGTTCTGAAGAAGTTAGCAGGAATCTTTACATCTCATGCTAAATAGAGCCTAGAAACACTTAAGTCTTCATCAGAAAAAGAACAATGGCCTGTACGTGACACTGCATTATTTTGTCATTTGTCATTTAGCTATATCAATAATAATAATAACTTATGATATTGATAACATCAATAATACAACAAAGTTTGTTGAAAATTGCCATCTTGACAAAATTAAGGTGATTTATATGGTTTTACACTGAAGTGTACATGCTTGTTAAAAGGGCAGTAATTTGCTGACTTATTTAAAGAGATCAGCAAATATATCTTTGAATTAAGATATTTGTGCTCTGATGAACAGTCACACATGACTTCTGTACACTTGCAAAACCATTCCAAGAGAGGAGCTCCCTATGTGAGTGCCTATGTGAGTGTGCTTGTAGGGCAACTTTTTTGGGCTGAAGAGAGCAATATTCAGTCATCAGTCCCTGATACCCTCTGCTAGAGGATTTTAGCCATCAGGACAGTGTTACCAAGGTCCAAATTTCCCAGAATTTATCTACTTGTTGTGTCTGGAAATTGTGTCTCAGTACAAGCTATGACCCTGCTGCTAATTATTATTTAGAAATAAAGGAACTTGAAGTAGTTCTGACAACACAAAACAGAGGCTAAAATTTGCTGTATGTATTTACTATCTTGTGAAGTTGTCTCAACAAGCTAAAGGAAACTGGTTTGTTGTAATTAGTGAGCACAAAGAATTAACTTCTGTGCTTGAAATCTAAGATTAAACAGTGAAATACTGACAAAAGAAACAGATCTCCAAGGCATTGTATCAATCTGCTGATGCAGAGAGCCCCAAAGGGGGTTGCACACTCCACCCAAACCCAACTGGTTAAACATAAGTTGCCCATCAGGTGGAAGGGTGGACTCAGTGAGCAGGGAGAATGAGCAGTGACAGGGTGCAAATGATCCTCCAGGATCATCTGGGCCTGGAACCGAGGGTACAAGACTGCCTGTCCTCCAGTCAGCTTCCCCAGCATCTCTTCATTCATCTGATTGGACATCTGCTAGATCCACATCGATTTGCCAGGAAGGCAGGCCAGGCTCTCGGAAATGAGATCAAGGTGATCCCCTGCTGCATTTTAACTCTGCTGTTTCTCTTTAATCTGTCAGCCCACAATTCACTGCCTATGCTTCTGTGACATCTCTGTGGTATCATAAATACACACAGCTACTCAGAACATCAAAGCAAAGGTCCCAAATATCCTACAACTGACTTCATGCTGGCCAGACAAAAAATGGGAAGTTCAATTGCTAGAGGGTGAAGAGTGACAACATTAGCTTTCCTTAAGAAGACGTAAAAAAAGAATTGAATCCATATGTAACAGCGACAACTGTCAGCAAAGAAATTAAGTTTTCTTCCCTCTGAATTTCATTGTTTCCAAGAGACAGAAGTGGTAAGCAACAATGCTAAGATCAGTATGGGTAGGCAAAAGGAGATGTAATGAGAGATATTAAGGAGCAGAAAAGTAAATGGAAGAAAAAGAGAGTAGAGGCCAAAGCAATTTCTGTTTTGTGCAGCATCTTTAAGGTAAAAACAAAGAGAATAATGTGCTGAGTTGGTGAGAAGTCAATAAATGGGTTCAAGATGCTGAAAGGAAAAGCATTTAGAATAGATTATGATGACGATTTTGGCAGCAACACCTTAGACTGGAAAAGTCCAGCCAGGGGAAGGCAAGAGTTGTCAAGGAGATGATGAGGATGAAGCAACAGCACAGGAAACTAAAGAAAGCAATAAGACTAAGTCTGCAGAAACCCTTCCCATCAGCCAGATTTGAATACACTTAATTGGGATGTATCCTTTGGCTTCTGTGATGAATGTGGATCTATGTCAAGGCAAAAGACATCATTCTTTAGTAGAGATTTATGCTTTTATAAAAGAAGAAACAAATCCCCTGCTGTTTGTTCCTTAGTACTTTGTGAAAATGGAAGCAATGAACTGGAAAAGTGCATACTCTTTCAGTTAGTGGATAACATTCCAGTAGGATGTATATAGGGTTCTTATTTTTTCAAAGGTATGAAATGTCACTATATTTACATCAAAACCTCAGTTTGCAAAAAAAAAAAAAAAAAAAAAAAAAAAAAAAAAAATTTTAATTTGTTAAAA
>VXBQ01013772.1:34443-97630 GCA_013400175.1 Phainopepla nitens
AATTTAAAAAAAAAAAAAAAAAAAAAAAAAAAAAAAGTGAAGTTTTACTTGGTTGAAAGTGAGGAATGCTAGCAACAATGTAACAATTCTTGCCACCACCCAAAATTAGTAGGTTAGAGCAACTGTTGCTGGTGCCTTTATTTCTTCCTTTTTTTAATTGCTGTAGTTCCAGAGGTGCCAATCAGCCTTTCTGGCTAAAAATTCAAAGCCTGCAAGAAGCAAAAAAATATAAAATCTTACAGTTTATAATGAATGTCTTGGGTCCAATCCTACAAACATACACATAGGTAATTTTACTTGCAAAGTAAATCCCATTTACTTCTCTGGAATTATTCCTATTACTAAAATTCTTCATGTATATAGGAGTTTAGAAACCTGGATGTGTTCTTCACTGTTTCTGCCGTGTGCTGGCAGTGTTTTAGTAAGAGAGACAGCTAGAAAAGATCCCAGACAGGAACATGAAGAAGTCCAAAGGAGCAATTAAGAAATGGTCAAAGCAATGTAACAATGAAGGTAGAAAGACTTGTTCTAGAACTAAAGCTGGTGACTTCTGTAGGAGCTATATAAATGCTCTGAGAGCCCTTTAAAATTTTGCTTGCTTCTTTCCCTCCTTTTCACAAATGAATAGAGCCATTCATTTCAATGGAACTTTTGTCTGTGTGGGTCTGGAAAGCTGTCTGAGGAACTTGCACAGCTCCAGGTAGCAAATGTTTGTAGAATCCCAAATGTTAGACAGTCTGTAACACTAATCTGGATGGCCTCAGTGCAAAATAAAGTGGCTCCATGTAGATCACCCACTACCAAGACTAAACCAAACTAAATGTTTAGCCATACCAAATCATTGGATACTTTTAAATATTAACAAAAGCAATAAAAAAATTGACCTTCCCTTGCCTAGAATAATCTACTGCAATATTGAGAGGGAAAAAGTGGGAAAAAAGGCATGTGAGTTCTAAGTGTTCACATCAAAAAAGAAAATGAACGTAAGGAAGTTCATCATTAATCATTCAACGTGGTCTTCATTAAAACAACAAACTCCAAAGACCAAGGTCTTACACACTCTCAGATGAACACTCATATTGAAAGACCCCTTTGCCACTGCATGCACTTTATTTTCACAGCCTGAGTATCAATTATAAGCAGGATTTGATGAAATCTTCTTTACTATCTGAAAAGGCTAAGACAGTCACTAACACATGCCGTGGAACACAGGACACCTCTAAGTAAAGTTTATTTCTCTTATGGCTTCTTCCTCACAAGCTCTGCCTATTTTCCATCTAGTTGAGATTTCATCATACTTTCAGAGCCATGAAAAATTCCCTCTCAGCTGTCCATCATTGCCTCTATTAATATAGTTCCTTTCTGGTCCCATCTCTTTTGGTAACTTCTACACAAAGTGTTTGCCGCTTCAACACAGGCTATCCAGGGGGCTTTGTTTTTCTTTTCTGTGAGGCTCCCAGTTCTCAGGAGTTACCTGAAGACAGTTCCTCCCTGACAGACCCTTTAGCAAAACTGATAAATAGTGAAGTAGTAGAGAGAAAACTAAGAAATATTTTCTCAAAGTGAAACATACAGTCCATAAAACATCAGAGCAAGGCCAATACCTGTTTAATCAATACATATTGAGTTAACATTTTTAGCTTTTTGTTATCTCAATTCTGCCTGTGTAGTTCCTAATACATTGTTGACGTTATCAATGTGTTGCACATTTTGGAACTACTACAGTTCTTGAGTTATTTATTTGCATAGGAATAGCTGCCTCAATACTAGCTTGCCCTCCCAGGAGGGCATTTAAGACCCACAGAGCACACAATTCTGTATGTGCATAGAAAAAACAAAATAATAATAGCTATATTTTCATTTAGTTGGGCTTGATTGCATGGCTACATTATGTGACTATCTCTTTCCAGTAGAAAAAGGTACCTGTTTGCAGTGAGAAATGATGCATTTTATTTGCAGCTGGATTTTAATGGAGCGGGTTTAAGTAGCTTCCAGCTGTCTTTGGAAGGACTTGTCAGAATTTTTGTCTGAAAGGAATCTAGAGATATTCAGGAAATAGCAATAACTTTAATAAATCATGAACTGAAACCACTGAAAGCTGGAACTATTCAGTAGCATTAGATTGAAGGAGGAGGGGAAGAGCGAGAGAAGCAAGCATGACAGAGTATGATTTGGGTTAAAAAAGGCATTTTGAAATATAACACTTCCTGTTGTGCAGGATGACTCAGAAAGGCAAAAACTATTTCAGGAGTTGTGCTGGGGCACAAAGACAATGACAAAATATCCATCCTTGGTGCAGGTGAGCAGGTAATGTCTTACCTGACATCTCCCAGTGAGTGGGTGTTTGCACATACTTTCATACACAGCTGTATGTACTGGAGAAGATATAGGTATTTACAAAAAATGTACTGTAAAATGTCAGTCAGAATTGTCTTTTTCTGAAAATAAACAAAAACTTATATATTTTAGGGATGTATTTTGCCTGAAGTTCTTTCTTTCAAATTTCCTCACTCGCTGGCTCAAGAAAATTTCACCAAACAGGAAATATCTATAGCTCTTAGTGAGAGCCCAGAGCCAGCTCACAGGGTACACATGAAGTTGTGTGAGTGCTATCAACTTTCCTGGACTCTGTTGCAGTCCCATTTCCACATCACTGAGGGAAAAGTGATTTGTTGCTGGGTTACTTCAGAATGTCTGATAAATCTGTGCTTTATATAAAAAAATTGCTTTTAGGATTCTCTGCCTGGATGCTCAGAATATGAATTGAGTTCTCGAAATGTAGCTTTTAGAAAGACTAGATACAAATGGACCTCTATAAAGGAAGCAAGAAAATTCTTCTTTGTTTATTATAATGGTAGTCAGGAGGTCAGCTTCAGTTATCCCCATGTAACCCTTCTGAACTTGCTCAATGGGGAGGCAACGCTGCAAAGCCAGGGCAGAGCTCAGCTCAGTGTGTACATTTCAGGAAGAAACCTTCACTACAGAGCTCAAAAGAATCCTTGTGCTCTCTGAACGAAAGGTATAAAGGGGTGCTTGTTAATGTTAGTCAACACAGTCCATTTTCTGGAAAAAGAGCAGGGATCTTGGTAAGAACCTGTGGCAAGGCAAAATTCCTCCAATAGGAAAAAAAAAGGCAAACAAGAATTTAAAAGCACACAAAAACACTACCTACTCTGTACATCCTTGTAATTGTATGACACATTCCTATGGGATTGACTTTCTGCAGGAAAAAATCAACAGCTCAGTAACTGACACTATCATGTAGCACTTTTAACTTTTCAATGTGTTTTTGATCTTTAACATAAAAAATATTCTTTTTAGAAGTCAAAATTCAGTCAAAATGCTTTTCTTTTTTACAAAATCTAATGTTGTTCTAGTATTATCTCATTATCTTTGTGAGTCCTGTTTATTCCAAAACCTAGAAATTGCTTTAAATTGTTTCCTGGAAGAGAAGGGGAAAAAAAGCACTGTGTTTGTGTGTGTGAGGAGGAGAGAAAATAAGATCTTTTGTATGGCTTTGAGAGAAGGTCAGATTTATTTAAAGCATATTGAAGGGTGCTTATATCTGTAGGTGTCTGTAGGTCTGAAGTAAAATCAGGAGAGGGTGGTACCCTGCTGTATTTGGAATTTGCCCCCATCCTCTCAGCATGGCAGTCATCTTGTCTGGGTTCCTGGCTGGTGCAGGTGAGGTCAGGTGGGATGCTGCAGCCCCTGGGCACCGTGTGCTGACCGTGCGGGGTGCTGCAGCACGGCAGGGATCACAGCCCGTCACAGCTGCTGCTCCCTGCCAGGAGCCGTGCAGGGCCATTCCCTCCTCCCACCCACTAGCCCGGAGTTCATAGGCTTCAGGGTCCTGTGACACCGAGCGTAGGAGGGTCTGCCCGCCTGCGGAGGCTCTTCCCCCCGTTCTGCCCCAGTAAAACAGCGCGGCACTCGCATTGTTCCTCGGGCTTTGCATGCCTGCAGAGGGGGCCAGAGAATTTGGCAGTCCCTGGCCACCGACTGCCATTGAATGTCTCATTTTGGACAACCTGGGAAGCACTTCGTACAAAGAGAAGCACAATGTCGCTCAGTGTTTCAACACAGTATTGCCCTCTGAAGCAATCTGCTCATCAAAGTTTTTACTTTGTTAATTCACCAGCCGTTTTCAGTGTTCCCAACTCTTTGAAAATGCTAATTTTTCTTGTTTTGAGCAGTTTATATTTTTCACTTCAGCTGTTGTGCCAATAAAGTCTTAATGATCTTTATATTTTTCAAGCAGTTTGTCAAAAGCTGAATGCAATATGACTTTTCCAAAACGGTATGGAAATCATGATCCATCTGTAAATTCTCAGTGTACCACAGTCATTTATTACTTCATACTGAAATTTGAAACATGAGAACAAAGCAGAGGCAAAGCCAAATATAAAAGCCACACCAGAAAGGAACATCTGCAAAATTCTGTGAAGAAAAATGCACAAATGTTATGAATTAAACCTTTTCTGACTTTTTGTACAACTGCACAACCTCACACTCAGCAAGACAGGAAGGACTATCAAAATATTTCCTATTCAATATGAAGAAGCAGAAGCCCATACCATTTTCTCGAAACAGTAAATAAAAGTCTGCTGGCATACTCCAGAAAATCTAACAGGTGATAAAGAATGAAAATGTGAATCATAAAATGCAATATAAAGTGCAAGTAATTTTAACTTCAGTCTTTAACATAGTCTTTGCTACTGCTTCAGTTGACTTTGTTAACAAGTGGTAAGATCCAGTGAAGAAGATGCTGCATTTCACACCTGGAGGGCATGCAGAAACTTTTGCAAAAACCAATTTTTTACTGGAAAATACCAGTTTTAGAAAGAAAAAGTGCTCCTGAGACCCGGAGTGTTTCTGTGAGTTTTAATTTTGTTCAGTGTTATTAAAAAATAATATGCCTTTTTAAACACTTCTCTTGACAAACCAAGATTCTCATTATTGGGGATTAGGGGAAGATGACAAAGGAAAAAACAGGTTGAAATAGTAGCCAGTCATTCGTCTGTAAACTCAGTCTGCTGGTTTATTGACCCTTGCTAGAGTTAAAGCTTGTCTTAATATTTAGGGAAAGAGAATCTCAAAAATCTGGGGCAATATCCCAGATAAATTGCTTCACAATCAATAACTGACTGCTTACATTGAGATGTGGTCTACACCACTGAAGTCAGTATGAGAAGGGTTGGGGCTCAAAATAAGGTAAAAAATTCTAGCCACAGAGCAAATACTACAAAGCAAAGCACATTTCAGATGGATTTTAGGTGGTAAAATTCTAGATTACATACTTGCCAATTTGTGAATTATGTAAGAAAATTGATACATTTCTTTTATCAAGCATGTAACATGCCTCACTACACTTTCCAATATCAGCATAATACTTACTGTATTTTGACAAATATTAATTTGAAATTTTTCTTGTCCTATATTACTGATTTCT
This sequence comes from Phainopepla nitens, assembly GCA_013400175.1. Classification (NCBI taxonomy): domain Eukaryota; kingdom Metazoa; phylum Chordata; class Aves; order Passeriformes; family Bombycillidae; genus Phainopepla; species Phainopepla nitens. Next base: position 39,896 of record VXBQ01013772.1, read on the forward strand.
GTATTGTAGGGTTTTTGCAGGTGGGTATTGTGTGGCCACACTCTGTATGCAGAAGAAAGTAGCTTGAAAAGGAATATATCATACCACTGAAATATGCTGTTAAAACCTCTTTCTCTGCAGTGGAAAATGAAGTATGGCTCTTGAAAAACCTTCATGGACCATTCCCACATCACAGCTAGCATGGTCTGTCCTATGTGAAGTACTCTGGGAAACTACACTTTCAGTTTTCCTTTATTGTATCTTGCTTAAGGGACTCTTAAGCAAGACAATATCTTGTTTCCAATAATTGGGTAGAAACGGGAAAGATATTTACACTCTCTGCATAATATTTAGCAAGGCTGTAATGAAAAACAAGGAGAGGTGTATTAGCAGACAAACCTTTTCCTTATGCTTATCTGTACTCTCAGTTAAAGTTCTGCACCTGAAACCAGAATTTATTTATAAATAAAATACATCACTTTTCCCCAAAGCTAAATTATTCTGGAAGATATTGCTATTTCTAGATGTGACATAGAAGTGATAGTCATCAGAAGAAAAGTTCTAACCATCAGATAAACGTTATGCAAGACAAACGTTATGTGTTTGTGTTAGATATTTTCTACCTTTATCTTTGCTATTAAACACCGTGAATGATGTATTTGTACGTAGGTTTACACTTTTGACAAAAGTAGATTTGTTTGCAAGCCAAAGGCTGGATATTACATTTACAGACGCCATGCTGTATCAACACTGGAAGCATCTGAAAGAATCTTTCTTGGAAAATGAATCTGAAGAAAGATTTATAAAAGCATTCATTAAGGGAAATAAAAGATTTTCACAATCAAACTAACTAAACAGAGAAAGGGTGCACCAAGTATTTTTCAGAGAACATTAAAATCCTGCATAGAATAAAGCTGCCTGAGAGGACAGAAGCTGGGCTGTATCACTATCCTTTTCATCACAGAGATGGGAGAGAATATTTATAAGATATCAACATACTAAAAAACACCCCCATTTCCTACCTCTGACTTACTCATTCCTCAAATCTGCACTCACTGAGGTACAGGAGCACAGCAGACCTGTGCCAGTAAGTCCACAGGGGATGAAAATGCTGGCAGTGACAGTTATATTCCAGACAGAGAAGAACCATGTATCAGAGCTGCTAGTGACACTTTAGCCACCAGCTGTTAGCCACATTCCAGCCTTTACACACAGATAGTCAAAGTTCCAGTTTCATGGTACTAAAATATTTCTAAAATCCTGGAGGAGAACCATATTAAACACAAGAAAGTGTGCATAGTCTGCATAAATTGAAATGTTCACATTAATTTTCACAAACAGGGGCTTCCTTTAGCTGGCTTAAAGGTTCATGCGCTTTGTGGTCAGGGTAAAGAGAATTGCTGTCTTTATTTGCAGTTTAACTTGGCACTGAAGTAGCAAATAAACTTTGTCTATGGCTGCTTTCCAAAGCAAATAGAACTTTTATCTCTACTTGAAATGTTTATTAAAACAATGAATATCACATCTAGCATTTATAAATTCCTTCTGTCCTGCACTAAAGTGGAGTATACAGGAAGGATAATTTGAGTAATTAGCTCAAACTAAACCTTGGGTCAGAGGAAAATCTGTGCATAGTGCAATATGTTAATGTGAAAGGGTGATCAGATTTTGTGCTACTCTGTTCACCCTCTTAACTCTACCGTCTCCAGAAAAAGAAACTTGACTCAACTGCAGTTCTCCTGGGAACTCTGCTCTGGCATGGTTCCTTTTCTTCCATTCACAGTGAACCTCCTTTTAGAAGTTGTAATCTGCCCTGGAATCTGGTTTCGTATTTTGAGTCAGAAAAATACTAGCTCATTCTTCTTTTTATTCCACAGTGTGTGATACATAATTTTTCTGATGCTGTCCGTCATATTTAACACCCCAATAAAGGTATTGGGATCAACTTTTTAAATATTTAACTCTAATATAAAACTTGGACTCTCCTCTATATAGAAAGAACATTTACTTGAAGTTGGATCCTTGATATTCAACACTGGTAATAGACTGTTCACTCTTTCCAGCCGTTCATGGATGTTTTCCAGATAAGTCCCTGACACATAAAAGAATTTTATGTTATTTGAATACTCTTATGGTAGCTGGAAGCATTTTTCAACAAAGGACCTCACTCAGGGTAATATGTTTGGTGAACAAGCTTTCCAAGTAATTCTTCATGAGGCCACACTGTACTAGTGCACACTGGTAATGTACATGTTAGAGATGTTGTACTCTGTGCAGATGTCCCACCAACACAAGTATTTCAAGCTGAGAAACTGCTGGCCATTAATCCTATATTATTTAAAAGGAACTCTATTTATACAACTACTGCTACTGCTATGAGATTGTCATGAAGCTGAAAGAAATGTTACCCTGTCATGAAACTTTAGTAAAAAACAAGCCCCCGGTTTTGTGGACAAACAAGAGAAAGATGCTAGGGAAGGCCAACTGTAACTTCTTGAATTCTATTCCTTTAACAAGACAAAACCAGGCACTTCAAGAGCAGGCAGGCATTTGCTTGGGGAGGTTGATTGTCTGAGCAATGTTAATTTTGTAGCACATTTGCTACATGGAGCAGAGGAACTGCAGTAGGTTTATCCTGCAGGCCTGGCTCACTGCAACCATATCAGCCTCTGTCCCATTACAGTATCCAGGAAATTAGGAAAAGATTCATTAATTCTATTATTTGTCACTGGAGGGTATTTCCTTCATTCATTGTCCAGGTCATTTGGAAGGACAGAGCCACTTGCAAAATCTCACACTTTTCTCCAGAATTCTCTATTTTTATGCATGAACATTACTTTTCTTGTGCAAAAATTAGTATTTTTTTTTAATTCCAGCTATTGCCTGCAGGAGCACAGTCAGAATGAAGCTTTTACTGAGTACAGGGCTCCAATGCTGTTTATACAAAATATAATTTTTCAGTATGGTGTGTTCCTACTTACATCTCTGCTACCATTTTTCTGTTGCTGGAAATTATCTAAGGACACTGCAGGCGAGAGGTAGGTAGAGGCACAGCCACAGTGATCTGGGCATTGCTGGCTATGCAGCCATGGCAAAGCTCAAGAACCTACCTATAAAGCGAGTCAGAAAATTGGATGTCAGCCTAAGGTAGTGTCTGTGCTGCTATGACAGCACAGGCAGCTCAAGACATTCTCATTTATCTTTTAAACATGACCTAATTGCCATTTCTTCCATTAGTGCTAATTGTTCTAAGTGGCCCTTATGTATCAAGCTCTTGTGTCAGTTGAATAACATCTGCTCCCTGCTCATGATGAAGAGTTTCAAACTAGAGAAAATTTTTCTCATATGGATCCTGTACAGCATTTGCTCTACTCTTTCTGTCCTGTGTGCTAGGAGGAAGGGCAGTGTGCAGAAGCATCTGTTTTGCCTTATCTGCAGCTGGAATAGATTCTCCAGGCAAAGGTGAGAAGCAGAAATGGACCCAGGGGTTACAGCAGCTACACTCAATATCCCCACTGCCTCTCTGCACTGACACACCTGATTTCAGACCTCAGTTCAGGACTTATAAGGATGCCCCAGCCTCTGAGTCTTAAAATTCCTTTGAGTCTCTAAAACTAACTAAAAGATTCAGAGAACGGAACAGAAATAATATAGCGCTAACACAAATTGAACTAGAAAACTTTAACATAAACCCGTCTGTGAAGAGAAGGATTCTCCTTCCATGAATATGGACAGAATCACATCTCATTCATCCTGTGATGAATGCAATCAGAAATTGCTATTGAATGTCATCCATAGATATATAGAAACAACAAAAAACATTGGCTCTGTTCTCTGCTTTTCTGCATCATGTACAAATTCTGTTGTATTTTTCCCTTTTTGTTATTGTATTGCCAATCCCGAATGAAAGAGCTTACCAATATATAAAAAGATTTGGATGGAAATATAATACCTACAGTTTTGTAATTTGTCTTTTCTAAAGCCCCAAAACACCATGCATAGCTTTTCCAAATTGAAATCTGCAGTTATGCCCCAGCCACAAAAACATGCCTATGCTATCATGTGGATCCCAGCAATTACAGTTTGTTTCTGTAATCTTAACTGTATAAAGTTTCCAAACAGTTATTTTGGACAAAAAATATTCCTATGTTGTTATTAAACCTTTTAAGATCACTTTCTATGAATTCTATTATTTCAAATAAACAGGTTGGTATTTGTGAGGGAATTAGAAAGTAGGTAGTTTAAAAAAATTTGATAGTACCTGATTGACTTTGTTTTGAAGAATGAGTAGGCAACAGTCTTAAATGAACGAAAATTTGTGAACCAGGTCTGGCCAGACTTTGGCCAAAGCCATTTATGTCCTTGCTCATATTGATAATTATTCTCTAAGCTGCTCTAGAGGTGACTCCTCTGCTATGAACTATATCAAGCTCCACTGTCTCTGGATTCAGCTTGGATGCGCTGGGGTTTGTATGATTGTGGCAGCTAAGGTTAGAGACCTCTGCTAGTACGCCTGATTTTATTGGTATATGTTATATCTCCCTGCAACTTACTATTATTCCTTACTTAGTGCTGAATTCCTGCTGCAGTCTGGGTCATCAGAAGGATATTTATTAGTGCATCTGCTTATATAAACACCATACCATGTTCTAGTGGTAAAATCTCCTGCAAAAATCTTCATTTAAAATCACCATTTTTTTGGTAGCACATTCCATAAATTTCCAAGTTGTGACTAATTATATATGATTTATCTAGGCAATCATGTTTTCAAATGATATGAACTGTGCTTGTAACTGAAAATAATAAATTAAAATGCAAATAGGAGGCAGTTGTTCAGAAATTTTGGTGGTTCTGACACAGCTGGTTTGGGCCGAGACTTTTCTTAGCCTTGCTCTATAAGCAACAATTTCCCATTAAGAATCATTTGAAAAGTGCAAGGATGGCAGATTTGATGGCAAGGGTCACACACTCAGTTGCTGGCCATGTTTGAGACGCAGATATAAATGGATTGGTAGCCCTGTGGTAGTCCTGTGGTGGTGCAGCACAGCTGTGACCCAGCCAGTGTGCCAAGAGTGGTGTGAGGTCACTGTATGATAAAGTAAAGCACAACAGAGCTTCAAAAGCATTTTGCCTTTTATGAAATGCTTCCATCTCCCGCACTAATAAGGGCCAGGAGGAGCTATTTCAGCTGGTAACATGGTTAACACACACTTTCTCAATGTAGTAGCTGTTCTGTCTTTCCTGTCATGAGGATATATGGATCTCACTTTTTCACTCTACTCAAGACTAAAAACAGTAGAGATTTTCTGTTTTCAACTGAAAACTGTCAATTTTTATGGAAGCAGAACAAGCTCCCTATGGAAAAAATGAGACTTATATTTGTGCCTTAAAAAAAAATTAATCTAAACTAATTTCAGAATAGAAACTTTTAAATAAATTCCTCTTAGCCTTTGACACTTGGTCTACATTTCTCTCACTTTCTAAGACAGGTTTTATCAATAGTGCTCTTTGCTATGTGCTGGTAAATGTCTGCATAACTTATAAGCCACAGGCATCCAGTACAGAGTGAAGGAACAAGCAGTACCTGATCGAGGCATAAAACAGCAAGCGTTTGTGAAAGGTACGAGGAAGGTTTTCATGCGGCACAGTTTATCCAACTGTGAAAACATTACTGGGGATATTAGAGAGCGAGCGCTCAGAGCTCTTTTGGCCACTGACCAGGATAAATGGTCCAAGCAGAGGAGCTGACTGCAGATTAGTTACATATAAAGAAGACACAAAGAAAAAAAGAGAAACATGACCCAAGAGAGAGCAGCATGTGGGTTGAGAGATTAATCAAGCATTTCCTGGAAGGTTTTTCCCTGTGTCCTGCTCCTCAGTGAACTCTACTCTTTCCCTCCTTCTCAAGTAATCCCACCTTGCACAGTTCTATGGGTTTACACACGAAGTCTGCAGAGTTGCAAATGTTATCACATCTCTTTCTTCAGGATGCTCTCTGGTTTGAGACACAATGATACAATTGCTGAGAAAAAAAACAACAAACCTCACTACAGGAAGGGCGCAGAGTTCAACTTTACCACCACCGGTTTTCATTGAAAATATTATCTGAAAGCCCCAGACAAAACAAACAAATATGGCTTTTCTCCATCATGACATCTCCCTCAATCACAACTCCATGATTTTTTACACACTCTGAACATAATTCTTATTCTTACATTTGATTCAACTGCTTGTAAGTTTGCATCTCAGATGATCTTTCTGCACTCATCAGTACTCCAGACTCACCACTGAAAGCCCCCTGAGAGCTTGTCAGTCATCCCATTGCCATTCTGAGCTGTGTTCAAAGAACAAACTGGATGAGATTTATTTCAGACAAAGTGAGAATGAGTTTGTTTAGTGATCTTGACAGGCTGGAAGATCTCAGTGTTCCAGGATACTTATTTGTATACTAAATTTTCATCCTGTTTGCATCTGGCTGAATACTTTTATACAAGGCCAGTATTTTGCTTCATCTAGTCAGGAATAGTTAAAAGCACTGCAACAAAATTATATCCTAAACCCAGAAGAAATCTGACATATCCTGAAATCTATATGGAATTAGATTCCTTGTCTGCTTTTGATTTTATAGGCAAACTGCTTAGGTACCATTTAAAATATAACGATGTGAAACATGGGGTACCTTTGGATTATTTTTATTGCCACATAGTAGAATGTTTTTCTGTTGCTCACAATTCCAGAAAGCTGGAGACTGTTCTACTTTCAACCCGTCTAGCATCTCTAAAATAGTACAGCATCCTTGACTGCTGAAGTAATATTGCACAGAAACCACTGGAATATAAATCTACCACAAGGATAGTTGAAGGTCTGCAGTATTCAGGACATGCTCTGCTCAGCACTTTTTCTATCACAGAAATGCACAACTGCAAGAGATCTTCCTTGAAGAACTCACCCCTTAGTGCATGAAACGAGGCATTATCACCTACACACAGAATGAGGTTTTGTCTTACCTTATCTCCAATTGTGAAGGATTGCAAAGCCTTAAAAAGTACGCTGGTGTAGTGATTTTTTGCCATTAAAGTACTCTTAATTGAGTTTTCTACTCCTTTTTTCTGACACCTAAGCTATATATTCCTGTTGTAAATTTAAGAGTAGTCTTACGATTTTAAAGTCAGAGGACAGAGAATCATCAGCTCTCTAATGAATTTATGCACATTGGAGAGTCTCACACTGTAATGTGACTTTGATGACCTTTTCCACAAATCTTTAATAATTTTGACTTTGCCAAAACATGATCAAAATTTCAACTCTGCCAACTACAACATGCTTTCCCTCAGCAGTTTCTAATGTTCTCCTGTGGAAAGTCTGATCTACTGATTTTATGCACAGATAAATGCAATTTGTTATTGCTAACAGTGGCGTATACATTAATGATGCACTGGTAACCCCACACTATGATATATACCATCTCCTTGCTATCCCACCTTTTCAATATTTCTACAAAGTAATTAGCAAAGTGTTTGACAACCTGCACTTACTCACCTGTGTCATCACACCCATTTCCATGTTACACTGCAGCCTATGTACAACCTCCTGTTCTGCAAAATGAACCCACCCTGTTCAAATGTATTTCTTCATGCTATTTCATACTTAAAACTGCATGATTGCAATGCACTTTGACTATATAAAGAATTTTCTATCATTCATTCTTACTTATTTGAATATTATTTGAGTTTGTAGAAACCAGTGAAGAACTTTGTCATTTTATTACCAGCAACAGTGATTAGTGCTGCCTAGTATGTTTTTAAATGTAGCTCTGTTTCACAGTTCGTCATGCTTGCAACACATTTTTATAGATGGTTGCTTTGCCATATGCATGCTGTGCTTCACAACCATTTTAATGTGGGGTTTTTTTTACTACAAATAAATCTGTTCTCTGCTGGGGATTTATCACTTGTTTTTATGGTAAGCTCATGTATCTTAAGTAGATGTTCTTTTAAGTCTCCTATTGCAAAACACTATTTTAAGCTATCGTTTAAAATTCACATTCTTGTGTTGCAGTAACATTGACAGAACACAAATGGAATTGGAACTCCCTTTCAGAAGGACAAGTACAAAGGAAAACATGCTAGGACTGTCAGTATTAAACTCCACTTCAATTCCTTTATTTGACCATTCCCTAACTCTTCAAATTCAAATATTTGTTATGCTCTTTAGTTCTACACCATCATGATTAATGCTTTCCTCTGCTGACCACTTTTTGTAGATTGTTATAACCTTCTCACATCATAATTTTGCGTGGCTTTCCCAAGTGATAGGCAAAGATCAACCACCCATTCTCATTCTTGGCCAGGATTCTACTTAAAATACATTGATTACTCCATTCTTTCCAAACACTACATTTTCCATTCTCCAAAGATTATTATAAGAAACATAGGACTTTTTAGAAGACTATTGTGAGATAAATTTTCAGCTAACTTAGTTTCATAATATGTGCCAATGCTATACAGTTATAATTCCAGCTTATGTAAAGGCCTTATATCTTGGTGTAAATGACAACTACAACCAAGGTTTAGTCATAACTATGACAAATTCCACTTTCATAAGTGGGGTTTTATTTGTTTGTTTGAAGAATTATGGGGTTGGTACGGTTTTATTTGGTGGGCGGGGTTTCCCCCAAAAATCTTCATATCTACTTTTGCTATTTGGAAAGCTCATTTGAGAGCCTAAAAGGACCTTGAATTCCTTCAAGATTAGAGTTTTAAGTTTTCAAGCACAGACTTTTATTTCTAGTTAGTAAAACATTTTAAGCATTAAATTATTGGTTTCTAAATATTAAACTTGAAAAAAAGAAGTTGTCCTTTACATTTAGCTATGGTTAGTTGGTGAAAATTGTACATTTAAAAGGTGAAGTTCTATATTTATTTGAAGTTAAATCCACTAAACCACAAACAAATGGTTTTCTAGTCTCCTGCTTCTAAAAAATCAATAGAAGCTTGCAATTACTTGAACTGCACACCATCTGCTGCCACACATATCTGCACACCATCTTCAGCAGGAGTCAGAAGAGCTGGAGGAGTAGGTATGTCTGTGAAGTAGATCAGCATTCTTGAATTTAATACACTTCAGAATAACTCTCCTTGTTTAAAATATTGTTCAGTGGTATAATGAGGAATGGAGAAGCATTCATGATGTGCTCCTACTTTGAGTTCCTACTGTCAAAACTTCAGCATATAACAACAACAAGAAATCTTTTCATTTAATTTGTTTCATTTGGAGCAGGTCTTTGGAAAAAAAAATCTTAGTTCTCCACAGATTTTAAATTTTTATATGGGTTGTAACAGTACATTTTTCTTTATCTGATTAAATGTCTATGGAAAGCTGTTCAAACAGGTTCATCAGTAACATATGCCAACCACATAAAATTAGACCAAGTACTGGCATCTGTTAGCAGCTATTTTCTTAGCTTGGAAAGTTCAGAAAAGGAAGAGCAGCATAGAAACCAGTTCTGTGAGAGAGTATTGAACACTGAACAAGTGTTCAAGCAAGTTAGAGGAATCACAGAATACTCTGAGTTGGAAGGGGCCCACAAGGATCAGCAACCCTAGTCTTAGGTGAATGGCCCATGTGGGGACCAAACCCACCACCCTGGCATTATTGTGCAGTGTCTCAGCCAGCTGAGCTCATCTCAGGGTAAGCATTGCCAATGGCACAAAACATCCCATCATCCCCTGAAATGCAGGTGTAGGTTTGTTATCTCTTGGGTCCTATGTAAAAGCTTTCTTTGTGTCTACTGTATAGTCCGCTTGCAGTATGAAAACTGGAAAAAGCCACCTTTCTCACTGTCAGGAATATTTTTTATCACAAAAGTATCTTTATCCAAAAGTAAGATGTTTCAGCACCTTTTTGCAGACTTTTTACATAAAGTATGAGTTTGGTTACAATGCTAGAAAGGCCATAGGCCAACATATTTTTTAAAATAAATATAAAATCCTGACATTATCAAAGTGATTAAACATACAGTAAAGGTTTGCGCTCAGAGTGCACCATACTTTGGTTATCCAGTGTTATTTTTTGTGATATTTTTAAAACTGAATGAGGGTTTTTTACCCTCTTGCAAAAGTGACCTGAATTGATTTAGTTTTATTAAACTAATTTTTAAATTAATTAATTAATACCGCGCCATTACATGTGCAGTAGTAAGTACTGCAGCTCCAGATCTCACAAATATTGTATAAGTTATGGGAATTATAGGCCAGCTGGGAGTCCTATTAAGGATGATAAAGAATCAAAGCAATGTCATTAGAGAGCCGTGCAGTCATGTAGTTTGTTAGAATGTTTTGAAATAACAGTTTAACTCAGATAGCAAAGAACAAATTCAGATTTGGATCAAAGACTTGAATTAATTTTGACTTTCACTATCTGAAAAAAACAACTAAAAAGTTAACATCCATTAAAAAGTCAGTTTGTAAAATCTGCATTACCTATTGAGAATATATTGTTGTTACATGAAATTTCCAACCATTTCTAGTTTAAACATCGTATAAAATTCTGTCTCTGCCAGTTAGACATTCATCAGTCCCTCAGCACAAAGGCATTTTACCATGTGGTATTATAATGCAAAAGGCACGACACATGAAAAAAGTATTGGGTTTGCAAAGTGAATATTTAGTTATTCTTTAGGTTGTTATTTGTGGCTTTATGAAAGAACAAATGTTTAAAAAAAAAAAGAGAGAAAGGCATTCTCTTGCAAGTAGAGAGGGATGCAGAAGATTACAATACAACATACAACATAATCATATATTTACTGCACAAAACCAACCACAGAAATATATACATTCATTTTGAGAGTTACAGCAGATGTTCACCTATTTGAAGTGAAGGCCAACAGCTCTCCCCACCCCCACAAAACACTGCCTAAGGGGAGAAAACATCAACAACAAACCAAACAAAACCAAACAAAATCAAAACATATACATGATTTAGCTGTGGATCTTGGTTCCCTGGCTCCTCAACTTGAGGCTTTTGGGTTATAAGATGACCTAAAAGAGTTAAAAAAATTCAGAATATGCAGGTCGCTGCTCTGTAACTTATTTCAACCAATGCATTACAAGGGTTTTGAAAATGCCAAGATGCAAATAAAAGCCATCCCTTTAAAAGGAACATACATTCCTTTTAAATGTCACCTGCAAAATAAACAAAGGAAAAGTTGTTCTTCCCTTTTATCGCCTAATGATTAGGTTATTTGCCAATGAAATTCCAACCAGGTTCCTCTTCAGCCTGACAGGATCCAAATATATATTGCCAAGTGAGAGGTGTGGATGTTGGAGCCCACTGCCATATGCCATAACCAGTTGTGTAATAGAGGCTAAAATTCAGTAAACCATGTGGAGGGAAAAGCAGAGGAAGGACTGCACCAGCACTGAGTAGGAAATGGACCAGTTCTTCTTTTAACATGTCTGTAAACTAGAAGAATTTTTGCTTACTCTCTCGGTAGGCACATTCCAATCCACACACTGGCCTCATTCCTTAGTCCCGAGTCAGTAACTCAACAGAAGGATTTCCCAAGGCATGCAAGCAATATGTAGCACCTGAGGGGAAGCCCATTCCTCCCTGTCCTTGCCACTCTTTCCTCACTGCTCAGGTGTGCTGGAGCAGGTCACTCAGATGCCAAAGGCTCATATGCTCATACCAAAAACCAGCTACAGAAAGCACAAAACAGCCACCCCCATCACTTAATCAACAATCCACTCCAAATATGGGATTAATCAAATTATTTATTTATTTATTTGTTTGTTTGTGAGAGCTAAAAATTAAAGGTGAAGGCTCTACTTGTACCTTCCGATTACTCCTCTTGCATTCCTGCTTCCAAGAATGTTGGTTAAGGCCTCTGCTTCTCAGACTATTGTGTCTATATAGGAATACAAGAATAAAATTTAATGTTCTTTTCTACTTTTCTTGTTCGCCTAGATAGCTTTATGTCATTATTTTAAAGCCAGTGTGCATTCCTAAGGATTGTATTACCACAAGTTTTTCCCATGTCTGCATTTATTTACTCATTTTCCCATAAGAGAAGAAATAAATAACTTTAGAAATGGATTGGACTTAGTTATGTACTAATCTAAATATATATAAGAAGATGTAAAAAAATCAAAAAAAACTGACCTGGCAGTTGCCACTATAAACAAAATTAATAGCTTCTCAGACATGAAAATACAATATTTACTTGAAGCAAAAAAGAGTTCTTATCTTTCAACTGTCCTTTTAATACAACACAATCAAACAGCTTTGAGGGAGAAAAAGTAGAAAAGTGCTCTAGTTGTAACTGGTGTTCTGGGCCTGGTAGTCTCAATATGCTGTGCAATTTTCAGTTCCAGTCTTCCCTTTCCACCCACCAAAAAAGCCCTCAGTGTCTGTTACTCTGCTGTTCAACTGGCTATTGGGTGAATAAAATGGTGTCTTCATTATTAGAAATTCATTGAGAGCTACCAATTGCACCACCTGAAAATCCCCTACTTTACAATTCAAGAAGATAAAGTTATTTTTAATAGTAATAATTTGCTTCAGAAAAATAATAAATTTGGAGATGGTGTTCTGGGTATACTGATGGTATCCTCTTATTACTACAGATATATGTTTGCATTCACAGTTGCTAGATTTAGCTAACTTGCCACAGTGAATTACTTTAAAAGTCAAGGAGCAAGCAGTTTCCATCTACAGAAGTGAATAACGATTGAATAATCTTTCTGGATGTTGCCAGTAGTAAATGTCTCCAGATTTTGGCTCATGCATCTTTGCTTTAATGTCTAAGGTGACAAGTAAATTCAGCTTGAAAGTTGCAGGAAATAGTAATGCTGGTATATATTCAGTAGACTCAGCACATCCATCAACACCATGTATTTGTCCTCAAAACTGAATTATGAATTTTTGTCCCTTAGGTCTCCTACTATCCTTTTCTTAAAAAAGAGTGAGAAAGACGACTCTATTTCTCTGCCTATGAATCTTTTTTATTTGCTTTATAAAGCTACTGCTTGTTCACCCACTTTACATGAGATTATAATCAAGTATTTTTCTCTGACAGTAATGACCATGTCATATCCTTCACAAGTAGTGTAAGGATTTTAAGCAGTTGAGTGTCTCACATGAATGTAAGAAATCCTGCCACCATTAGTAGTGCAGTGCAGTTAGAGTCAGCACACAGGTACAGACACCAGAAAAACCCCAACATTTGTCATTCTGTTTTGCTCTACCTTTTATGCACATTTTTATGATGGCAACATTTCCTCTTCAAGATGAACTGGGGGGAATTTGAAAGTAAGAAGTGTATTTCAAGTAGGGAGTTACAAATTCAAATCATGTGCAGTGAGGTCTAATTTGAGAGTTCTAAAATTAGAAAAAGCGAATCAGGTTTTGGGGGTTTGTTTTTGTTTGGTGGGGTTTGCTTGTTTGTGGGGTTTTTTGGTTGGTTGGTTTGGTTTGGTTTTTTAAATGCTGTTACACCTTTGACTCCAAACCTTAAAGTTGATGGTAGATATTAGTTAGCCTTTGGGCTTAGATGGAGCCTGTCTTGTTTTAGCTCTTTGCAAGATCCTAATCTGTAGATAAATGGATGGATCAGTGCTGTCTGACCACAACCATTGCTTCATATTGCTTAATTGGCATATGCTCTAATTAAATGTATAGAAATTTCACAGAAAAGAACTATGGAAGGATTTATGATAATGGAAGTTCTAGCATAAGGGGAAAATTACTTTCTTATTGCTAAATAGTTTATACAATGAGTACAGCTTTGCTTAGGGAGGTAAATGCACTTGTAAACTGTTAGGCCCAACCCCAAAATGAATGTGTCTGTGTCTCTCTCATGACACTTCTAACAACTGGAACAAATATTCCCAGATAAACACAGCAGTGAAACTATGGATTCACAGTTTCTGCTAAAGCAATCACTGTAACATGTAAACCACCACTTTCAGACATGGGAAACATCATGAAGCAGGTAAATCAAAAATTATTTTTACAGATTGGAAACAGTGGTCAGTGCACCACATATCTACCCAGATGTATTTTATTTCCCCCCAGGCTCAACGTGCAATGTCAGATAGTAAGTCCTGTGAAGACACAATAACATTACAGAATTCATACCAGGAGTTCCACCTCTGAGACTCTCTGTGCCTTATCTATTGAAACAGCTGACTGTTATTTATTTTAGTTGCCCTATAAAACACCCTCCCAAATTTACTAAAATTAGTCTCTAAAACACATAAAGATACAATTACAATTTTGTGAGCTCATTTACATAGTTGGTATAAGTGAACTTAACAAAGAATACAATTGACTAATTATAATTAACAATATCAATTTCATCAAGAATGATAAACACTTCCTTGTACCTCAAAACCGGTATTTTTAATAGAGGCAGAATGATCCTCAATAGAACCCAAGAACCACCTTGCTACACTATATAACCCTCAGACTAATCAAAGCATGACTGTCAAGAAATATTTCTCAAAATAGATACAATTTTACAGGATAAATTACTTTAATTAATTAAATTAATTAAGTTAATTAAATTAAGTTCATTTAATTAATTTCACTGGATACTGTATAATTATGGGCTGGCAATATCATAATGTTCTGCTAAGGAGCTGCAAGGTGCCTACTCCAGTAAGACACAGATTGGACTAAAGCCAACAGGAAATCTAAGTTCCACATCCTACTCTCTCTTGAAATGAAATCCTTCCCCCTCTGGAAGTCAAAGAGAGTTTCACTCTTGACTTTAGTAGGAAGGATTTAATCTGTAAATTAAAGAAGACTTCTTTATTGAGCTTAAATTTTGTATCCTGTTGGCTGATACCTTTTTAAAAAGGAAATGAGATCTGTTCAATCACAGTCCTTAGTTTTGCAAACCTCAGGGAGTCCAATTAGAAGTAGACAGAAATTTAAACAGTTGTATTTTGCCACTTAAAATGCAAAACCATTTTGTACCAGACACATAAAAAAGCACATTTAATTATGAAAATGAATTTGCCAGCATGAAGGAAGTTCAAGTAGCATGGTTAAAATGTAAAGTTTTCTAATGCTGCCCTGTTCAGTTTTCATGGGCTTTTATGTTTTATCATGGACTCTCATCTGAACTGTTCACATTAGCTAACTAAATTCTATAATAATTTATCATTATTTTCCCTTTCTAAGTAGGGAAAAAAACAATACTATTTATACTTGTTCTACTCATTTACTTTTTAGATTACTCAAACTGAAATCCAGCATATTTCACTATCTTTTGACAGACATCAAACACTGAAAAAGCATTTAATGATTCTTTCTGCCAGAGTCCTCCTTAATTGCAAAAGGAACCAAGTTCAGTGCTGTTATTTAGTTACATTTTAAAATGTTTCTTGGACTCTCTACAATCCTTTTATTCTCATAGACTGGATGATGTCTCCAGCATGACTAGTCCAGACTCTGGATGCACGCTCTCCTGACTTTATAACAAATACTTGTCATCTGCCAAACTCAACTTGCTAGGGCTTTGTCTACACTGTAATTGGAATGGAAAAAGCCAGGATATCCAAGCAGAGAGTTTGCTACAAAAAAAAAACCGAAACAAAACCAACTTCAGAAAGTAACAACAAAGGCACTTAAAAGACACACAGACTTTTAGGGGGAAATCTCGACTGAGATGGATTTCAGAATGCAAGGAATACTTAAAAGGGAATCAAACATCTTGTCATCACTTGTCAAGTGGCTCTTTTAACATGCCTGTACCTGACAGATTGCTCTCCCTCCTTCCAGGAACAGAAAGACAGTACAACCAATGTCAATATTTACATTACACAGTCTCATGAACCATCATGATGGACAAGAGAGGAAAACCAGAGATTGTGATGAAAATGTGGAGTAAAATTTTGGATATGATCATTAGCACAGTCCACTCTCTGTACAAATGCTTTTTTCTAAGCATCTAAACAGGTCGGTTTTATAAAGTCAAATAGGCAATATATTGAATTCACTTTTCTTCAGAATGATTCCTCCAGAGTTTTTACCCCATAATTCACCTCTTCTTATCTAGGTTTACTAGTTTCTTTGTTATAAAAGCTTCTTCAACCATTGTGCCAAAGTGCAGTTCAACAAATGTTGTGGTGATTCCTGACACGTGTGAAAATTTACACAAAATGTTTCATGTTGATTAATTCAATTATTTTTCTAAATGACACAGCCAGGAACTAGCATTGGATGTTTTCTGCCAAGAGAGAATCTGACTCCCTGGAGTAAGTTTCCATGAGAAAAAAACATGGCCAGCTCAAAATCAGGCATTAGATGAAAACAGATAACCTCTCTTGCAGAAAAATTATAAAACTCTTCTATTACTTCCCTTATGTCAGAAGACAAGCACTGTAAATCAGCAGGGCTAAGAACAGTGGCCAAGTGTGTGATTTTCAGTATAGACTACAGTTGAACTGTTACTTTTGCACGTCTCTCTGCAGTCTGACGTGGACAAAGCACAGCTGCCAAGTGTGCAGTGCTGGGACAAAGCAGAAATAATGAAGTGTTACAGCCCAATAGGGAATGTAGGTTAAGGATTTAAACAGGCAAGAAGTGTGAAGGGCTGATGTAGAGCAGTCCAGCTGCCAGAAAAAGGAATAGGCAAGAGGGATAGGTACCTGCAGTAATCATGTCAGAAGAGGCTACCCAGGCCTACAGTCAGGACAGTGGCCAGTCATTCATGAGTATTTTGAAATCTGATTTCAGTTTAAACGTCACAAAAGCCAAGCAAACAAATTCTGTTCACTGGATTGAACAGTGAATATGAAAAACACTGAAGTTGTCTGGAAAAGAAAAGGACAATGTGGGGCTGTGCATATTCCACAGAAAAGTTTTAATGATGGCAGTAAAATAATAATTTTAAAAAAAAGCCCCACCAACAATAAAATGCATAAATGCATCAATGTGTGTTGTATAAAACTGCAAGAATTACGGTCTAAAAAAAGTGATGACGTAAAATTATTCAAGCACCTGTCAAGATAATAATAATAATACAGATCCAGTATAGGATAGTTAAAAGAATGAAAAAATGTTTACAATTACATCTCTAAAGATAGCAAGACAAGGGGTATGAAAATATTTTTCTTTGGATCATTTAATCTGTGGAATTATTTCCTTTCTTCCTGTTAGAAATGTAATACTGAACTAAATGAAGCTCTGATGAAGAACTGGAAAGCAAAGCAAAGCAAGCAGGAAGGAAAGTAAGATCCCAAAGGTAAATAGGTGTAATATGGAGGAGAAAACATAAGATCTAGATCTATAATATTACTCTCCAGTCAACTAAAGGAAATGCAGCCTTTTTCTCTACCTCTGTTACCCTCCCCACAGCTCCAAGATTTAAACTGGGCGCCTGTTAAGTTGAAAAAAGCTTGATCCATTTGAAGAATCTGAACTTATTGAAACTCAGCATTATAAAGTTTCCTTTTCCTAAGAGTGGAAGCTGGTAAGAGCACTAAAATACATCACACAAAAGTTTAGGAACAGAGAGCATGGCACATAAAAATGATCAAGACTGCAAAATAAAGCAAATGTGCCACTGCAAAATTCTCTTGCCTCATTTCATGAGTGCAATGACCCAAAGTCAGAGACTAATGTCAGGTTTAGGGTACCAGAGTGGCACTTGCTAAACACGTCATAACATTTCAATGCTTGGGTTTTAGACAGCTCAGCTACCCTAGATCATCATGCTCTGTTGAGAATTCCAGGAGAAAAATCCCAGCCTTTGCTGCAGAATTAATAAGAGGACAGCCTGCCAGATTAAGTTTTAGACAGGGGAAAAGAAAACAAGGCAACAAAACAAAAGCCAAATATAATTTGAAAGCTAGGACCTTGGAAAGATAACTAAAGTACTTTGGATTTTTGAGCCTATTAATGGGCTAGAAAAATACTCTCTTGTTACACCAAAGCTAAAGATGGAATTGGTTCAATTGGCTGCTGTAAAGGCATATCAAGAAACCATTTTTTTAGTGGGCATTATTTTCATATGTTGGCGTCTGCATTCATCTCAAAATGAACAGGGTGGGGCCATAGATATGTAAGAGATTGATTACTCTAATTAGAAGAGTACCTTATTATTAAAACTGTGATAGAAAAACAATTGAAAACCATAAGTAACAGCTGTTGAGAGCCATCCAAGAGATAGGTATTGTTACATGAGTAATTCAAACATTTTGCTGCTATATTGGAAGATCAGAGGTGTGAATCCTCTCTGTTCATCTTTCAGATCTTTGAAATAGCACAGCATACAGAAATTGTCTGCTTTTAACATTGTTTCCAGATGTACTCTTGGCCAGCTTCCGTCTTCTATTTGGACTGATATGAATGACCTGAACCTTGGGAACACAATCATACTCTGGGACAAAAATGTATTCTCTGCAAATAAAAAGCTGCAAGGCAAAGATATGTGGTGACTTAACATCTAAGTTTCTCTTCACCCCAGAAGAGAGAGCAAAGAAAGTTTTGATTATTCCACCCATTTTTGAGTTTCTATGTATGAGCACATTTCAAGATATTCAAAGAGTTAATTAGATGGCTTCTGATTTAGTCTTGCAGCAACAAGTGCCCATTAAATTACAGATTAACAATTGTGTTATCATCATACTTTTTTTTTTTTTTGGAGAAAAATAGACTAATTGGAAAAAATGTAACTGAACTAAATAATTAAGTCAAAGCTACAGAATTTGCATTTCAGCAATGGTTACTAATCCCTGTGGTAGGGCACACAGGACATCCTCAAGTATTAGTATATGAGTGTAACCCTAGAAAGATGTCAGTGTGTGTGACACTGCTGGGCTGTGTGTGACACTGCTGGGCTGGGGTGACACTGCTGGGCTGGGGGTGACACTGCTGGACTGCAGGTGTGACACTGCTGGGCTGGGGTGACACTGCTGGACTGCAGGTGTGACACTGCTGGGCTAGGGGTGTGACACTGCTGGGCTAGGGGTGTGACACTGCTGGGCTGGGGGTGACACTGCTGGACTGCAGGTGTGACACTGCTGGGCTGGGGGTGACACTGCTGGGCTGGGGGTGTGACACTGCTGGGCTAGGGGTGTAGTAGAATCAATATGAAAGTGATCTGCCCAGAGCCTGCTTTCAGCCCACACTAAAAATCTTTGGCCCAACAGTGACAGAGGCTGGAAATATACTGCCAGAGCCCAGATGAGTAAATATGGCCAGTTCCCATGAGCTGTCATCCCCAGAGCCCCATGGCTGCCTTCTGGCCAGCCTGCTCCTTCCTTAAAGCCAGACCTGCAGTCAGTACTTGTCAGGAGGGGACTGCTGGCTTCCCAAGAATAAGCTTTGTTTAGTGTATCACAGATCCCAGGAATTATTTCACTGATCCAAAAAGACTCCATGAGCTGTAGTTTAAGCAATGCTGCTTAATTTCAAGTAGCTGGACTTCATCTTCCAGTGAACCACTAAGCTGAGAATTCTACTGTTAGTTTGGTGGAAGAACATCTTTTTGGAACAAATGGACAAATGACCAGTCAGTTATAGTACGAGGAACTCTCTGGGCACCTCCCCTCACCTACCAGGTGCATATCTTCCACCTAATAAAAAGTATATTTCTTCAGTATACAAGAAACCATGGCAATAAAGAGAACAGTACAATTCCAACTGCTAACCAGTTTGATGTCAGTCAGCCCAGCCCAACAGAGAAGAGAAATCTGGACAACACAACACTGCGGCAGTTAGCACTGTCCCAGGCCTTGCCAGTGTATTTTCATCACTGAGTTAATTTCTACCATTCATATTTCAGTTACTATTTTACAATTACCTCTGTGTCCTTTACTGTATTGATTATTTGAGTAATGCATTCCAAACAAATCTCATTCAAGCTACACTACCAATGGAGGAATTTCATTTGAGACAGTTGGCTCTTTAGAGGAAAAAATGCTGAGAAAAGGCTTCATTTTGCTGGTGGATACTGGGCTGTTTTTCAGAGTGAATGCTCACCGGGAAGAAACCAGTCCCTGTTAGCACTGAAACCAGCAATGCTTCAGTGAGCTCAGAGGCATTTTTTTCTCTCTTCTCTGTAAGAATTATTTTTATAAGACAAAATTACTTCCTACTTTTGATGCTGGAGTCTGTGAGTCTGTTCTTCATGGAAGAACCATACATGTGCAGCTCACAGAAAATCATAACTCTTTAGATCACATTCTGCAATTTCCAACTTCCCTTACGTATGACTAAATATGAATTCAGTGCTACATAAACATCTAAAATGATCCCTCCTCATCATTCACAAGTGGGATATTAAAACCATTAGATGTTAAAAATTAAGGCATAATGCACTAGCTTTTTTAAACTTAACTTGAAAAGGAGCAATTTCTTTTACTGTAAATAGATCAAATTTTCTTAATAAAACAATTATCCTACATATCACTGATTTTCATTTACACAAATAAAAATGCTGTTCCTTCCAGTGAAAGGCCACTGTGAGTTCAAATGTATTTCATGTCTCCTTTTAACAATTGATGTTTTCTTTTACATTTTAAGGGCAAACATTAACATTTGAGCACCATAAATTCAGTCTCCAAGAAGCAATACTTTTTAGTTCACCAAGAAAATGCACAGAAACTGTTTTGCTAAGCAGTTGAAAAAAAATCCGTTTAGATAATATAGCAGCTGAAAGTGAGCATCATTATTCAACTTTCTATTACAAATACAGGCAGTGTTGCATTGCTCAGGTAGAATCTGAGAACAGCTTTCCCATTTATTATCTGATTTCTGCACCAAAATTATTTTTTCCCTCTGGAGAATGTAAAGCTGAAAAAACATGAGTTCTCCCACTGGTGGGATTCCAGTGGGAATCTCTGTCCCATCAAGCAAAAGGTCAGCATTTTACTGCTGTGGAGTCAAGACTGGATCTTTCAGAAATGCTCCTTAATAATTCTTTTTTGTTTGTTTGTTCTTTGGTTTATTTGTTGTTTTGGTTTTGCAGCAGTGCGGGGAGAGTAGAAATTCTTGATGGTATGGGTAACAATATTTTCAAAAGTCAGACAAACAGTTGTGTCACCACATGGAATTGTGCATACTAGGAACTACGTTTGTCTCATTTTCTTGATATGCTCTAAGACCTTTCATATCCACCACATCCGTGTCCCGAGAGAAGTTCAGAGAATGTTGGGCGGAGTCAGAAGATTTGCCATAGCACTGCCTTTCTGACCAAACGGAGACTGGTGACAACTGAGGTCACACACCAGCCAGGAACCATAGCATTTTACCTGGCTGGCTGAACCACTACTGCTGAAAATAAAAGCATAAAAGAGAAGGAGAGGTCAGTGCTTTAAATTGATAGTCTCCTGCCCATGCAGCTGGGGTGCTTATTTTGGTTTGTCTTTACAAATGAAATAGGCTGATATGTTTTCAGTAGGTGGGGAATCAAACATACTAGACCAAAAAGTCAAAGTGAGTAGTTGGAAAAGTAAACAGAATATATCAAAGGAACTCAACTCCTTGGCAATGGTAACACTGGATTCCAGTAGAGCTTGTGTCTGGAAAATTGGACTCCAGGGCCCAAAGGGATTAATTTTTCAAATTTATTTTACTTTCCTGTTGCAGATTTGGAACTTTGTACTCTTAGGTCTTCCACTCATTTTCTTTCTCCCCCTAAGAACTGAATAGTAGGTCAGGGAAAAAAAGTTGAAAATATGTACTAATTACACAGTAGATTGAAAGACTTCCTTTCAACTTGGTACTATAAATAAGAAAACAAACAGAGCTATTGACATCAGTCACTATCAGAAAGAAAATTATTTCTCTGATTATTCCACATATACTGTTTTCCTACAACTGTATTTTAAACTCATAAAGTTGCTACAATATATAATGAGGTAAAAATTTTGTCACATTACTGTTATGAAAAGCTAGTTAACAGCATTGTGAGATTACTTACAAACACCCCTAAAAAGAGAATGTGAGCACTTACACACTGTGACGCCATTTACTAACAAGGACCTAATAATGTCCTTCTGGGACACAGTGCATTGTTTTGGGAAACCAGTAATCTTTAATTTAAACTATAAATTACAATGACTCTTGGCATTCCATCAAAGTGAAGTCTTTGCAAGCATAGCTATTTTAGTTTTTTCTCTTGCATCATTAAAAGAAACAAATCTGGATCCTCTGCCCAAAAGCTAATCAGAAGAAATGTGACAACTTTCAGATTAACAATCTTTAGAGAAATGCTCAAGGCTTCAAGTATGCTTTTTAGACATTTATTTGAATGTCTGGGCTTCTTTGAGCCTAAGCAAGTCTCACTTTTAAAGTGTGGTTTTACTGCTAAAAACCCTCTCTGGTAATTTTATAAATCATAAAACAGTTTGGATTGGAAGAAATCTTAAAGATAATCTCGTTCCAATTCCCCTGCCATAGGAAGGGACATCTTCCACCAGACCAGGTTTTTAGTAGGCAAAACCAGATAAAAATAGCTAGAATACTAAAAGAAGTGTTTCTCTCTGATGACTTCATTCAGCTCATCTAAAGCAAAGGGAAAAAAATATCTTCATTTATTTCTTTGTATACTGAATGCAGTTCTAAATGAGAGCAAGTTAGCAGATAAAAGTCTGGTTACCTCAGAGCAAAAACAGTCAAACCCAAATCCTATAGCTGACCCGTCCATATTTGCATTTTTTTAGCTAAAGTATGATTTTTAACCCAAGTTCAGTGAAATTGTTCTTCTATTTGTAGACACATCCTTTCTCATCAAGAGGTATTTTAAGGTAACACACATCACTACATTATGCCAATTCTCTGTCGCAGACATAATTCGTTCTGATTTGACTGAAATTTTAATCAGCTGCCAGGAGAGCAAGTCCTTCACTGGTGGCATTCAAAACCAGCTCTAATACCCAAACTGCCTTGGGAATTAGAGCTGACATTATTGTTATAGCTCTGAATGCCCATACAATGCATTTTTATCTTGCACAGCTGAAAAAACTAGTTTTCTATGCCTTGAAAATTAACAGAGAGTAATCTTATAAAACAGCTACAGACTGTACTTGCACATACAGTTTGTAGCTGTTTTATGAGTGAAGTGCTACATGTAGATAAGCAGCAACTTGAACTTTGCTGAGAGGCATTCAGAACAGCAATTAAATTAAAAATCAAGTATTTAACCTAAACCAAATAGTTTTAGAAAGTTTTATTTGAAGGCAACATATCCTGTTTGGGGTACAGCAAAGGATGCCTGACACAACACAAAATTAAATTCTTCTATCCCACAGAGCACAGGTAAGACTTCTCCAGAAGGTTGTATGACTCTCTGGGCATCCCACTTCATGTGAAATGTATGGGGAGAATCAGGAATGGAGAAAAAAGGCAAGCTTTTCAGATGTGCAGAATGTTTGAAAGAACTGGATTTATTCTCTAAAGAGCAGACTAAGGAAAGGTACAGTGAAGCACTCTAAAAAATGTGGAACAAACAAGGGGAGTTAGTTGCTCTTCATATAAAACATAAGACCATATAGCTCATTTTCAATCTGCAGCAGGGGAACTTTCCAATTATACCAACAATGACAGTGACAGAAAAAGCTTGTATTGTATGTGGTATGTTTAGAACTCACAGTTTTACTTCCTTGGGACAGAGACAAACTTCAGTGCTCTAGGTTCCCCAAGCCTTATTTGTCATAAACCTTATAAAATGAGATTGTACTCAATGGTGTGCAAGCCGTAGATAATGTAAACACAGACGCATCTATAGGTATGGAAACTATTCTCCTGAACAAGAATCAACAACCAAAGCTACTAAATAGCTACTTCTTCAGAAAATGTAACTTGCAACTCACACTTAAGAAGGGTTTCATCAATTTAAGACACGATCAAATGAACCTACAGTGCCTCAGCACTACAATGGTGTTGTAGCAGTTGCTGATTTACCCCCTGCTTGAAATATAACTCAGCAACATCAGTGAATTACTCCACTTTTAAGTCTGTGTTCCGTTAAGTCTAGGATAATAGCATAATTCACTTTGGAAAGGCCCTCCAGAGATAACTTAGTCAAACCCACTTCCCAAAAGAAGACTAATTAGATCAGGTTGTTCAAGGCCTTGTACAGTTGAGACTTGACTACAGCCCAAGAGAAAGATCCCACACCACTCCGGACAGAATATTCCAGTATTTAACTGTTATATGGCTTTTTGTGAACTTCATTTGCTTTTCTTATTTTGAGAGATGTTACAAAAGAATATGTCTATATTCTTAAACTTTTGTTTTCAGGGGAGTTAACACTGAATATCAAGCGATGTATCAAAAACACTGCTAATACAGTAGTTTTACCACACCCATCATCACATTTTTACAAAAAAACCCTCCAAATGCTTGATGAAATATTCATAAATAGGGGTTTCAGCAGGTAAGTATTACCAGGTTTTTTCTGCAGTAAGAATCATGTTAATCTTTCCTGGGTTTGGCGAATCTAATTTTTCAAAAACCCAAAATTGCTTTAAATACTTTCATTAGTCACTGTTACTAAAGCAATCTATAAGCAATGAGATTCTCTCACATATTAAATATATTTATTTTTCTCAGTATTGTCAAGCTCATTTGGGAACTGATTTTTATATTGTAAAACTACCCCCAAACTGGACTATGGAACCCTTAAACACTACCAGAAAGATGCACTTGAACTTCCAGTCAGAGTCAGGCATGAAACTGGCAGTCCAGGAATTTTTAAACCAAAGTTTTTATGTTGCACAACCAGAGAATTTGTGAAACAAAATCCAACTTTGTTTCCAAATCTCACATCTGAAACTTCGGCTTGATTGTTGAAGATGCTGATGGTAAGCTTCCTGTGCATGCATCTGTGGCTTATCATCAGAAGTTACAGGGCTGAGTTGGCCTGACACCCAATTTCTTTGCCTGATTAACAAATTTCACACCTGCTGCCCATGTACCTGCACAGCCTGAATGTTGTAGAACCAGCATGCACCTATACTCCTGACTATAGAGATATTTTCTGCTTTGTCTCTGAATTCTCATCTTTCCACAATCTCAAAAAGTAGAATTCTGTAAAGGTAAAATTAAGAACTTCATAGACTATACGACAACTTAATTGTCTGCCATCTTTAAGGACAAATATACTCATTAATAAAGGGGAGAAAACAAGACAAAAAATATCAAAAAACCCCACCAAACTCAGAGTTAAGCCCTGATAACATTTTGCCACTGACTTTATTTGGTACCAAGGGCATTATAAAGTCATTCTAAAAGGGAATACAGGGATTCACCTGGGTTCTCACAGGTACAAATTGTGAGGACATGGGGACATATGTGAAGGAGCTAAAGAGTCTTCATTCCTTCCTGAAATTCTTAAATCTCTAATCATGTTCTAAAGAAAAAAATTAAGAACAATTAGGTCATACGTTTAGTGTTTCTAAAACATCTACTTTAGTGTTTGTTGCAGCAAGGTACACTACACTTCTAAGAAATACTTGATACAGCCATGCAGCAAGCCGTGGAAATTGGTTTTTAAGTACCAGATTTCGTTCATACATTTTTCTTTCAGTGATTTATTTAAAGCAGTTGAATGATACAGTAGTGGTTTTGCAGTAATGAAAATTCCATTTCTTGTAGCACTTGTGTCTTGGCTTCATAACTGCTGATTTGCTCCAAAATATATTACATAATAAAATGGAATTTCCAGACAGAAGTCCTTTGCTACTAGATATATATAAGGGAAAACCTCTTCTACACGTTGGCTGCTAATTATATATTATTGGTTCTTGACAGAAATACTTTCTGGATTACATTTATTTTTTTGTTCTCATAAAGATATTTAGAAAAGACTCTATAGCATACTTCCATTTTATTTTCCACACAAATCTATCCATCTTTTACTGAGACAAAGTGAGACTTTATAATGAGCAAGTAAATTTGGACTCTACTCGCAATTTATTTTTTTACATTTTTTCCTAAATTTGACAATTTGAGGTTTAAAAGATGGCTTCTGAGGAAGGCATACATCAGAAATAGCAGAAGCAGCAGAACAATCTGCCAGAATACTCTAATATTTGATGGTGGAGCAAGGAAGAATTACTATTTCTAAGGGAAAGTATTGTGTAGTATTCAAACTTAAATATTGGATCCATGTGTAATTCAAGATTATAAACAAGTGATCTACTAATTCTTTTTTTAACTTAGTCAGATTTTGTATATGGAATGCATCTACAGTTCAGGGGAGGAAGTGGAAGGAAGTCCCAATTTTATTTAACAGGAAAAAAAGCCATTAGGTTTTCAAAAAAAACACAGTGACATTGATCCCAGAAAGTACAGTTTTTAAAAATATGTCCCAGTGGATATTCTAATAAATAACGTGAAAAAGCTTGAACAAATTAGAATAAGGTCTGTATAAACCATTGTATGATGATCTAATTAACTGTATGAAATATGTAGGTAAATCATAGTAGCTTATATTCACTATAGAACATTGTCCAGTGAAATCACGGATTTTCCAAATTAAGAGGAAGATAAATCATAAACTTATGTAATCAGATTCTGTCTGTGTGAGATATAAGCTTATCACTCATCCTAGTCTTTACTAAGGGAACAAGATGCTAGAATGCTAAGCAGTACATAAAGAACAGATAGCCAGTCCACTCCCTTACATTTTTTCTCAGGAAAAGCAGATAAATCAGACTGTTTTTATTTAGGCCTTTCTAACAGCTGAGTTAAAATGTACTTTTAAAATTAATTTAGAAGACAAATATGTATTGAACAACGTGCATTCATCCATATTCTTGAATAGTTTAAACCTCCAGCTGTTCTAAATATAGAGAGATTGGACCAATTGCTATCTCTTTGACTAAAGTATTTTATCAAGTGATAAAATCTTCCTCTTTTCTTTTGTATTTGTAAAGAAAGTCTATGCAGTTTGTCAAAATATCACCACTTGGAAAGGCATAAAAATCCTAGGCAAAATAGGAAGCAGAAACACAAAGTAATAAATTTATCTCCTTTTTAGGAGAGACTCTGGTTAAGTAATTTTTCTGGAGATAAAATGCCAGTATTGCAATGAAAGGGGTCAATCTGAAAAAAAATATCATTCAAGTGACCTTATACACAAATGATACAATTCTTTAGTGCTTTGTCTTTCACCTGTGTTAAGCCAGACCCTTGGTGTTACTGTCACCACAGGCAGCATTTGCACAGCCCCAGGCAGGGCCAGGCCGTGGGGACAGTGAGGGCCCAGGAACAGCCTGAGTGCAGCCCAGGACCTGGCACAGCTGCCCCTCATCTGGCACAACCCCAGGGCAGCCAGCCCAGGCTCAGAGAGGTGCCCAGCACGGCTCCAGCACCACAGTTAATACCCCAGAGGACTTGTGCTTTGCCCAGGAAACTTCTACTCCATGAAGGGTGAATCTTTTAGAAGAAGAAATTAAGAAATTTTAACATTTTGGAAAAGTTGTTTGCTGTTGTGTTGGTTGGTGGGGGTTTATTTTGTTTTGGTTTGCGTTTTTTGAGGCTCTAAAATCAAATCATTCAAACAAATGCCAGAGGAAATAATTTGTCCTTATCAGACTCCTTCCTTAACATCTTGCAGCTCTGACCCACCTTTTCACTTATACCTCCAGACACCATTCTCACCACAATCAGCTTCTAGCTCTCCTATCCTGCAGTGTGATACTGACACCTGCAATTTAAATAAGAGATCAAGCTACAGCTGGATGTACATGGCAACTTTGAAATAAATAAGAAGGACATTTTTCTATCTATCGCTTTTCACACGCACACAGAGTTTACTTTTGCAATACTTTAAGATTTTCCATAAACACAGGCTACTTTGAGGTTTTTTGTGTGAAACTAAGGTCTGATATTAGTAAAAATGGAGCTTTTCATAATAAGTATTAACAGGTCTATTAGTACTCTGATCGGGTTTGGAAAGATTCTTTTTTTAAACCAACCAGAATTCCGGATCTCCTTTCCCCAAAAATGGAAAGACTATTTTTAACCTATTCCAACTCCTCACATCTGAAAAAGACATTGAGCAGTTCACATGGTGTTCCCTGAAAAAAGTGAATTTTAAACATATTTATGGGACCCAAATGTTTCATTCAAAACAGTATTAAAAGGTAAGAAAACCCCTACAAACCTAGCGATTTTCCATACATGTTCCCAAACTTTCACTCTTCTACAGTAAAGCCCCATTGAAAAGTAGTGCTTAGATAATAAAAGTCCATATACTTCATATTTGATCATTAATTTAAAAACTGAACTAAGAAAGTGGCATTTTGTTTTGGGAAATCTCCAAACATGCCAGAAGGAAGAAGAGCCACCATTTCCTCCCTGGCCTTTTTAAATTTTACTGTCACCCAGAGTTCACTCCATAGATCTCCAATCTACAGCTGGCATAATGTTCCTTTGTTAGAAGTAAGTAAATATATTTTACATATGTAGTGTAAAAGTAAAATTTTACTTCCTTGTGAATGAGACAGAGGTGACCTTGACAGTGGGTGAGGTAGAGTGAGCTGTAAAAACCACAGTGCAAGAGCTACTGAATTACACACCTTCACATCCTTTGGCTGCAGGGAGCATGACTTTTCAGGAATCTGGAACGGACACAGGTGTTTTGCTGCAGGTAGGGGTCTACTTAGACCTCATCTGAAGTTAGTCCTCACCTCTGGGCTATCTCTGGCACTTAAATTAGCTGAACATTACAAGGGGAGTCAACAGCCAATTGCCAGTCACCTGGTAAAAATGGGTGAACAAAAGGAGCAAAAGAATAGTATTTTCAGAGTACTTTCAGGGTAGTTACAAAATTATCACAAGGCAAAAATTTGTCAAAATATAGACTTGGATCAAAACTTTTCAGACCTGCAAAAGCAAGCTGCAAGTATAAATGGGGGAGCAAAAAAATAGATAGCTGTGAAAGGAGGAAAGAAATCCCCTAGATACCGAAGAAGGGGAAAAAAATGTAAGAACTTATTTCCTAATTTAAGAAACAATAAGACTGGACATGAGAGAAAAGGTAACTGAATACAATTACACATGGCTGCGTAGCTTCTCCCCAAAATTACACAAAGCTTCCCTCAGAGCAAGTTCTAGGACCTGTCTTGAACCTCAGGAGTAATTAATTTTTGATAGGCCTGATTTCTTCTGGATTACCTCCGAAATCAGGGATTAAGAATTATATGGCCCATAAACAATGCATTCAACAAATGCATCTCTATTATTATGAAAAAATAAATTAAACCAAAGGCAGCAAGTAAGAAAACCAGTGGATGGATGGCAGAGCAGCCTCCTAGTGACATTCCTTTGCCTCTGCTCCATTCTTTCTTCTGTCACATTAATTTATGCAAGCAGTGACAAGAAGTAGAAGAAAAAGCATATAACCAGCATCCACCACATCTGACACAAATATTTTAGTTATAGTAAGCACTGAAAGAGGGAGTTTACAATCTTGGGCTATATCTTTAAGTATCATCTCTTTTGCTGTGGAGTATACTCCAAAGAAAACAGTTTGCTAAATAGCTTATCATGCACACTTGAAGTTAATTCATACCACCACACCTTCACCATTAATTCTTCAATCAGTTAATGAGTTCCAATTAAGAACTGTCCAAAAATACAAAAAGGGGAAGTGATGCTACTGCGGGGCCCAGGCCTAGCCACAGACATGGCTGCTTGGCACTGTCCTCTCATGCCCGGCAGGGCTGTGGGAAGCTGGCATGGCTGCTCCCACTGCTCCTGAGGGGCTCAGGCAGTCCCACTGTCCTCTCATGCCCGGCAGGGCTGTGGGAAGCTGGCATGGCTGCTCCCACTGCTCCTGAGGGGCTCAGGCAGTCCCACTGTCCTCTCATGCCCGGCAGGGCTGTGGGAAGCTGGCATGGCTGCTCCCACTGCTCCTGAGGGGCTCAGGCAGTCCCGACTGGGGGATTCCTCTGCCCAGCTCCACTGCTGCCCACCTTGCCAGCCAGCGGTGCCACCTCTCTGTCCTCCACAGCAGCCTCCTGGGTCTGCCAGACAGCTTGAGGTAGGTCTCCAGTTTTGTTAATTAAGCAAATTATAAATATTTAAAAGGCAGGAAAAATCTCAGGCTGCGGATTTTGGTTTATATTCAGTCAGGGGCGGGAATCTTGCTGAAAGTTGGTCATACCTGTCGTTCTCCCAGACTTGGTGCTGTTCATCCAAATCACACCACAAAGAAACACATTTTCATTGTCCATCTCATCTATTCCCTTCTCCATTGATACTTGCAAATTCTATTCAATTCTCAGGACGTTTTTATGGGCAGGAATTAAAAAATTCCTAGGAAAGTTGCAAGGTCACATCTGCACCAGGTATCTGAGGGGTGGCCGCCATTATGGCAGGCCTAGTCTGCTCCACAGGGCCCCACAGCCAGACAAGCGGAGCCCTCAGGGAAGCTGCTGGTGCCTCTCTGAAAGAGGATTTAAGGGGAAAATGCCACAAAGACAGTGAGCAGTGTGGAAAAAAGTGTGGTTAACAGCCCTGTGACCCCAATGTAGAGAAGGAGGGGAGGAGGAGTCAATCCAGACGCTCACCAGTCTGGCCAAATATTGATCCTTGGCACTGCTTTTACCAGTGACTTCGCCAATATATTGTGAAGAAATTGCATAAGAGGGTCATGGCCACGCATGCCAACATGGCAATGCCAGAGAAACCTCACTAAGGCACTACCCTTTGTCAGACTGCTCTAGAGCTCTGCTTCCACCTCTCTCCACGCACAAAACTTTCCTGCACACCAGATCCTGTCCCCTGCACGCATTCCCCTTATAACCTGAGCCTCAGTCTCTCTCTCATGTACCATCCATGCTTACTCATCTCCCCTGCGGGTGGTAGTGTCAGCATTTTGAGATGCCTGGAGAAATAAATTACAAGTTCAATTCCGCCATTTCAAAGACTGCTTGCCTTGCAGATCTTGCTGTGTTTGTGTGTCGGTGTGTGCGCTCACACGAGTACAAGGCCTGGACTTGGGGGTGATGGACCAGTCAGCACAGAAACAAAAAAAAAGGAACCTGGAGCAAACTTCCAGAAAAGGATCACACAAACATTTTCTCAGCATAAACTGTTAAGTTCTCAATTAAAAAAACCCAAATGAATCAAAAGAAAACCCCCAACTAAACAACACAGAAATTCATTCCTTTCTCAGCAGGTTTTATTATCTCAGAGATTAGGTTGAATTCAACTACTGAGTTAAAAAATAAACCTCTAATTTAAATAATTTTTGAACAGCAGATTAAGTAATGATATTTTCATAACCTGTATATGCATGCTATGCAATTTCTTACTGCATATAAACAATTTTTTTTTCTTTTCAACTTAATGTTATCCTTTTTTTGAGATAAATTGCTGAGATCATCTTGATAAGCAAGTTTTGTGATATAAAGTTAGGAGGTAAATAATTATCCAGTCCAATTAGGACACATTTCTTAGCTATACCACAGGTAAGCTATAAACCACGTTTATCTGTTTGGCATTCTGTTTATCCTTGTGGGAGATCCAGTATCTGCCATCTCTGCTTGTCTGTCAAATCCTCTCAGCTGCTCCCTGTATATGCTTGCCAGAGACGTCTTGTGTGCTGTGCCCTGCTGAGGCTCCCTCCTCCTCTGCTCCAGGCTGGCTTCCAACTTGTGCCTCACTATGCCAACTGGAGATCTGCCTAAGCAGCTCTGTTTTGTTACTGGTCAATGTCCATTAATAATACCACTTCACATCATCTCACTAATCCAAAAGCCATCATTACTTAAATAAAACACAATCAAGACCTAAGAGCAGGCCGCTCTTATGCTGCTGGACAAGTCAAAGCCAAGTCACAGGAAAAAAAAATCACTCTAAGGAAAAAGCTGCAGCAATAACTACAAATAGAATTTACCGATGTTTGGACATAAGAAACACAAAAGAAACTTAGCAGAATAAGATACACTCCCTCCTAATGAAGTTTCTAATGGCCTAATTTTAGTTTTATTCATGATGATGTGAGTCTTCAGCAATTCTACTGTTTTTGCAGATAGCCATTCTGGATTTGCCCTACTGGAGCCAAGATCAGCATCTGGCCTCTGAACTCCATTCTCTTATCTAAAAGCAGCTGATACAAAATATTTATTTTTTTTATTTTAGGCTTTCCAACCTTCTATTAACTCTTTTGGGTTTGGGGCAAATTTATTCCTTGGATAGCACTTAAGCTGCTACCATTCCTTTCCTTGGTAATTAGGATTTATCTCTAGCAATGGAAATAAAGTGTGCTAAAACAAATCTGAACAATACTGATGATATTTTTTTAATATATAATTTTTATAGGCTCAAGAGTACTAATGTTACCCTTCCTAGTGTTCACCAGACATCCCTATTGGCTCTAGCACATGACCCAGCCTTTTAACTTACACAGAGGTATCTATAGAAGCTGACAGACTGAAGAAGCTTCTCATTAAAAAAAATAAAAAAAGAAAAAGAAAAATCCACCCATCTGGGTCCATTTTGCTATTTTCAGTTTTCTAGCTTTTCACTGGGATCAGAAAGACTCAGTTGCAAGAAAGAATTTTCCTTCTGTTGTTGAAATTCAGAAACATATAAGTCAGCACCACTGTGGTTCTAATCTCAGCTTTCAGCTTGAGGAGCTGAACTGTGGTCACTTGTTCTCTGTAACTACCAGAGAATTCAGGAAAACTGTTAAGATCAAATTATACCTTTTCAAGGGCAGGCAACTCGCATGTAATGTGCTGAGCCACCACCAAGGAATGCTCTGGATTCTATTAATACAGGGGCAATTCTGTAGCATTTTCTCTAAATATGTAGCCTCACAAAAAAAGCCTTATTTTTGTGCAGCTAGCAGAGGAAAATGTGGTTAGAAACTTACTGAAAAAGTACAGTAACTTTGGCTTGAATAAGAGGACAATTATTCTGGTGTTTGTAATTTAGGAATTAGCAGTTTGATCATGAAAGAGTCTACTGGTAAACACTAAGTATTAAGGATCAGACTAATACATATTTTTTTTGTTATTGACACTAAGAGACCAGCTCTCTAATTGTGGTATGCATGCTTACAATAATTAGACTTGGATGCAGTTTTTGAAGTATGTGTTCATGAACATTCATTTACATCTTAATTTTTTCTGAAAACTTTTTGCATTCATTTACATCAATGCATGATAAATTTGGGGGGAAAAAGGCTGGAATATCATATTTTAACATAGCAACACCTAAAAAGCTCTTGAAAACAGGTTTTTAAAGCGTGTATCAGTTCATTATAAATGTTTTGACAGAAAGTTTCCAAACTGCTTTCTCAACAGCTTGCTATCATACAAAGCATACAAAAATTCTGTTATATATACTGAAATGCTCTAGATAACCTGAAAGGAGTATTAAATTTCTTAAGTGCATATTACACCAATACACCTTTTCTGTGGCTAATCAAAACTAGAAAGGAGTCATAGCAACTCTGCAGTCAGTATGAAGTGTTTCAAACTGTTCCTCTAGAAAAACACGGTTTCTATTTGCAGTCCAAATTCTACAGTGCTCACGAGAACTGTGACTTGTCAGAGCTCCACTGTGTTAAATTCCAACCCTCTCCTGCTACACACAGGGCTCCAGTGTGATTTCACTGTGTAAAGATGGCAGAATACTTTGGCCTTGATAAAGAGACCTGTGTTTTCCAGACTGCGTGTATTACTTTAAATATGCATGTAACATCTTAGAAGTACTCTGCATAATTTTCTGAAAAGTATAGTTTAATACTCAGATGCTGACAAAAATACAAAAAATTAAAAGAAAAGAGATAAAAAGTCATTCAACACTGACTGGAACTCTAGCACACGCATCAAAATTGCTACTAGTGATCACCTTTCACAGAAGGATGCTTCAGTATCACACTATGTAATCAGTTCAAGCAGGAGTAGGGAAAGTTTTCTGAACAAGGATAAATTTAAAAGATCAAAATCTTCAGCTTTGATATGAGTTGTGCTAGAGGTAAAAATTAGACATAATGGAGAAAATGGTCAGAAATTATTTCTCAGTGTTTCTTATCATTCAAGAAAACTGGCAGCCACAAAAAGAAGTAATCATTCTGTAGATTTAAAGTTAAAAATAGGAAATATTTTTTCACATATTGAACCCTGAAATGAGAGCATTTCCAACTTCAATATTTTGAATGGAAGTATGTAGATTCAAAAAAAAATTAAGCAAATTAGTATAAAAAAGGTTTGGCAGCAGCTTTCAAACGTAACAGTAGAGATGTTCTGAAGAGCAAACATCTTCAATAGCAAATTCCTTTAAACTGGGACTGTGCACTGAGATATACATACACACCTGTGAGCTTCCACTCCTGGGCACTCTCTGGGACAGTATAAAGGGTTAGATGGATCGTGGATCTGACACTTTACCCATGCTTTCCATTTTATACAACAGCATATGAATACAAAAAAAGCATCCTACTGCTTTCCAAAGATACTAGAAAAGAAATTTGCATGATACAGTTTTACCAATGATCATACAGGATTTAAATTTTAAGTCTTTAACTGAAGTTGTTCTGCCTCTGGCTACTGTACACTTCCTCAACACTCAGAAAATCATCTCTAGTTCCTGAGTAGACATAAGAGAGTTCCTCAGAGCAGATAGAGTTTCAGAATGGAAAAAAATGAAAATTACCAAATCAAACAATCAGTTTCCTGTCCTTCAGGAGCCTTGTGCCTTACTGTGTAATACAATATAAACATGAGCTCTGTTTTCTCCTAGCATTTTCATTTCAGTTCATAATAAAATAAATCTTCTTATTTATATAAATGAAATCAAATTAAAATGAAGTTGACACATTACTTTGGAAACTAGTTTTATGTCAATGAGAAAAATAGATCCAAACCATGTGCTATTCTATTTTCATTTCATTCCATTATTTGTAAGAACTGGTTAAAACAAATGATGAGCCATTCATGCTATAAGAGTCCAAAATATAAAACTGACATTACAGAAATTGTCAGAAATTCATTATTTCTGCATGCCTGTCTATGGCCTGTTATCTCCCACACTGCACACTCTGCTCCAGGAGTTAACTAAAAATATCAGAAGAGTTGTAGGGAGCCTCTAAAATAATCCTGCTAGTGATCTGGGACTTGGGAGTTGCTAAGAGAAGTCCTACCAATTCAGATAGCCAGGCTGCTGGAAAAAAGCAGGAGAGCTGCAATAGGAGATCCCTGGCACTGCCTGGGCCAGAATAAGGAACAAAGTCTTTTTCAGCTGATCTTCTGTTGGAAAATGTGGTCATGCTACATCTCTGTGTGTCCATCAGAGAGGTTGATTTGATTGCTCCTGTCCCTGGGAACTATGACTGAAAGTTTTATAGGCAGCTCCAGAATGCAAAGCCATAATAGGACAAGCTGAAATCACTTTGGGCAGAAGGAAGAGGTGGTTCTTAGCAGCTGGCTGAAGGGAAGATATTTTCTATATTCTGAAACTTGAAAATAAAATCCTGAAATTAAAAAACCCAAGTACTTGAACTTTCAGTAGTCACATCACTCCACCCTGAGAAGTTTCTGTCATAGAGGAGTTCAAACTCCTTCTCTCTCTCCTATCCAAGAGCAAGAGTCTCTCCTCCCTCATTCTTCATTCTCTCCTAACCTTGCTGGAGAGATTATCCCTTCTCCACTGGGACAATTTCAGTTTAACAACTTGCTCTCTGATTATGAAACACTCGTGACTGTACCAGTGGCTTGTGCTCATCACTACCAGAGCAATGTGCAGTATCTGCTTTCCCCAAAAGACAGAGAGAGGACTAAAGATGGGATAAGCCCTCTCATGTTTTAAAATTTAAAGACTTTAAAGGACTTAATTTATTGTGGACTTAATATGTTTGCCTTCCTTTGCAGATACAGTTCAGTATCATAAGTAGATGACAATTAGGAGCAATCTATGCATCAGATTCTTTCAGTAGGACTTACCCCTGCTAGTAAACATTCCTCTTAGTTTTTACAGCTAACTTAATAGGCACAAGAAATTTTATTCTTCTTTCAGTCTCTTTCACTAATTTTTGATTAATGAAAAATGAGATTTACACTGCAAAAATGCTGAAGCTGTGCTGAGGCAGTCTCTTCTTTAAAATAAATGCTCTTTTTTTTCTTTTTTTTTTTTAAATCAAACAACTTCAACATATTCATGCTGTCACTAAAATAGCTAAGCACCCCTAGGACTATAATGCTTGCCCAGACAAATGCACATTCCTGTCTGTAGAGACCTAGTTGGAATGTCTAGCATCAGAATTTCACATTTTGTGCAGTCAATTCTATTTCACGTACTAAGCCACAAACCCTTTATAGTTGAAAACAGCAGCAAGTCTGTTTTAAATTAGGTGACGCAAATACAGTAGTAACAGAAACCACAGACAGAGCCCAGATGTATAGCACATACGTACAGCCAAGGCAACCAAGTAGGAAAGGCAGGTATCATTTTAAATGCTTTCCAAATTCACAGGTTTAACAAACACTACTAATGAATAAAACAATATATTTACTGAACAAAAATATTAATTAATTTATTTTAAAAATAAAACAATATATTCACTGTAGTGTTTTACATTTTCCTTTTACTGAAGCTCTACCAAATATGAAAGCAAGAGAAACAGGTAATCCCAGAGTGTCTTCAATGAAGACTTTATTACAGGAAGGGCTGTCTCCCTTTGAATGCACAGTTGCAAGAGACAGGACAATATGAACAACTAAGGGAGTCAAGCCTTGCAAAGAAGACATTTAGACTCACAAGAGCCATGATCATTTTCCAAAAAAAAGCAGGAGAAAAAAATTATGCAGGCAAGAAATCGGACAATATTGCATTTTATACTGTAGCTCCT
Source organism: Phainopepla nitens (assembly GCA_013400175.1). NCBI lineage: Eukaryota > Metazoa > Chordata > Aves > Passeriformes > Bombycillidae > Phainopepla > Phainopepla nitens. The sequence goes on from VXBQ01013772.1 coordinate 76,704, forward strand.
TCAGAGAGCAAGATGACTGCCTGCATCAATCTCATCTTTAGACTACCTAAGATTGTTCTAGCTTTAATGTGGAGACAGAAAGTAATGGCTGACATTTTTTTTAATAGAGTTGTTCTATTTTTCAAGATCATGACTGATGATGTGATTTGACGTTAAAAAAAAGTTTGCATGGTGAGACTAAACCCATACCTGTAAATCAGTGGATTAAAATAACTCAGGTCACTTTCTAATAGAGAATTGCATGAAATTATTTGGTTATTAAATGAAATAACTAATTTATTTTAACATTGGGGGAATTTGAAGTGACTCATCACTCATCCAGCTCAATTCTTCCTAGCTATGGTTCTAGCCATAGTACATTGTTCCGCTTGTCCAAGGACAAAGGAAATTATTCATAATAGTTTAGTGCCAGTAGAACTTACACCTTTTGCTGTGTTTTAAGATTTTTAAGGCCAAGAAAAATTGCCTTATTGAGGTGATAAAGCCTTGATTTATATTAAGGTAATTCCATAATTCGAGAAGAGTTGGCACAAGCACTAAAGAAGTTGTGGATATTCACATACATCCAGGAAAAAGGCAAACTGAAGAAATATTGAAAAAATAGTATTTTCATTTTTAAATCTGCTTCTAAAACCCCACAGAAATCCTCTCTATTTAAGAAGGAAGCAAGAAAATCATGCACATATGAAGCATAAGTTAAATATGAATCACACAGTAGTTATGTCAAATTGCTATTGTACAATCAGCATCTGGCTCAGAAACGATTGAGAAATTGGAGTCTTTTCTGTTCAAAAAGGTTGGCTACAAAAGCAAGCATCTCTTTCACTCATTCAAAGGTGCACAGAATTTTATTTTGCATCAGTACTGACACTACAGACACACAAAAAAAGACATTGAAGCAAAGTGTATTATCTCACTAAGGAAAAATATATTGTCCAAAATGTTTCATTTCTTGTTCTATATCATTCCTCTAGATGTTTCCTTTTTTCCCCATGTCTGTCTCTAGAAATTTCTTTTACTTGCATAGGTTTTCCCTCCTCTATTTTTCTATAGTGTTTGATTCTCCTTTATATAATAAGCAATGTATACTTAAAAATCAATTCTTCTCATAGAAATTATTCTTGTAGATTCTTCAAATCCATGAGCCAATGTTTTAAATTCATGTGAAACTTAAAAGAAAGTCTGTCCTATGGTATTTGACTAAGATGAGTCAACATAGCAAAAGAGGAAATATCATACTATTTTTAAGACATACATACTCTGTGATAAATCAAAAATATTTCATCTTCAAATATCACTGTGGCACATTCACTCTATAGTTCATCCTGTCTTATTATTTATGCTAGGCTAGGCCAATAAATATTGAAAAACAGTGTGGGAAAAGCTAAAAACTAAAAAAAAAAAAAAGTCTTTGATGTTGAAAACAATCTTTTAGTAATAAATGTATCCAATTTACCTTGACAGAGTAAGCCTATGACTCAAAAAAATGAAGTCTGAAGCATACAAGAGGAGTGACAGAATCATTAAGTAGGTTTTTACTCTCAGCCATTTTTTTACTGTCTTTGCACAAGGTTTCTGTCCTGTCTCAAACTGTCAGTTGAAGTAGCTTGGGGATGACATGGATGAAGGTGTTTCCCTTCTCTGAAGTACCAACCATTCCATGGTCTCATATTCAGACTTAAAATACATCTAATAAAAGTCTTCATACTGCACCTATTTGCAGATCACTGCAAATAGAACTGATCTTTATAATTTTTTTCCTAACAAAATAAAACAAGCATCCTTATAAAATCAAGAACTTTGCTAAAAATCCTAAAGCTTTTTTTGAAAGATACTTCCGAATGAAAGTAACTAATATTTAAGCCTAAAGCAAGATCTTTACCTCTAGTTCATTATTGCATCCAGATATGTGGGTCTTCTGGGAGATTGGGGTTTTTCTTCATATTTTAATTAATTTCTGCGTTTTAATAAAGCTGATGTATAAGCCAAATGGCATTAGAGCTTTATCATGCATACATTTGTGAAGAATGGTGCAAATTGAGAGCAAATCTTAAGAAATACAGAATATTTCTGGGACTTGTTGCATAGCTTCCTTCACGCCTGAAAGGTCCAGAAGAATAAAACATGTGGGCCCAAGCTGCAGGCTTTGGTGTACTTTGTCAATCAATAAAAATCTCTACTGGGGGCAGGAAAAGTATCCAAGATTTGCATTACAGCATGAAATTTGCATCAAGACAAAAAAATAGAAGGAAAAAAACAAACAGTATTTATTATCAAAAAATAAGGCAGAAATATTTCATGTAAAGTCTTTTACCCAAAGACCCTAAGCATTTCTATCAAAAGATGCATTCAAAATGAAATGGATGTAAAAAAGTAACAGAAAAAATAAAAAAGAATTTACAAGAAATGACTACAAATACTGCCTGATTCAGTCTACCAAAGCTGATGCTAATGGAGAATATGATAATTTACAATCAATATACCAAGAAAAGTGACAAGTAATTTTTATGCAACTATATCATAAATTAGCCATAGATAAATGTAGCCAGCAAATTACAAGGCTCTTTTTAATATCAAAGTCTGGAACAATCTTTCAGTTACAGAACCAACTGAACTCATCTGCGATGAGGCTGATAAATTTACAGCAGACTTAATTTTCTTGCTGTTTTACACATTTCTTAACCTCTCAAGTGCAGGAATGCTTTTGTAATGCTTTAATGTTTTTCTTGCTTGATCTATGTTTTTTAGCATCCATTTTGTGTTTCATGACAGCCTAAAAAAATGCAGGAAACCGTATATAATGATATGATTCTGTCACTGTAATTTTGGCCTTGTGCATCTCAATGATCACATGGCTTTGATATGCCCCAGTAAGTTTTAAAATGCTGCATTTAATGGTAAATGTGGTAAGCCACAATTGTAGAGCTTGGTAATGCTTGCTTTGGCTTTGCAAAATGGGATATCAAAGAGGTATAAGATCAACTTGCCATATTTGGCACCATCAAGTTTAAGTTAAACTTGTATCCTAGGTGCATGGACAGTCAAATAAAACCATCCCTCTGGAAATAGCAGGGTACTGTGCATAAACTAGAAAAATTATTGGTTGTAAAGCAGTCTGGACTGAATATAACAAACTCAGCTGATTTGAGCTCAGGAAGCTGTTTCTTTTGCTTCATAACAGAGCTTTTGTTTCAGAAGCTGGAGACCCTGTGTTTAGCCCAGCAACAAACTCTGAAATGAATCAACCATGTGTAGGTTTCATAGTGTGTTTACCAAGGCTTCCATGTGTGTATTATTTTGTCTTTGTACCTTAGTATGATGTAGCTGTCTGTGTACTATCCTACTCTAAAAGAAAAAGCTAAAATTAAACCAAAGCCTTTGCCTCAAAATATTTCTAAAAAGCAATTGTGACAGAAAAATACATTTCTAATCATCCAGAAGGCACATCTACTATCACACTAGCTCCCACAAAATGGCTGGTCCCCCTCATTCTCAAACAACTCATCATGCATTTTCCTTCTTTCTTTTTGGTAAACGGGTCATACTTTATGACCCATTCTTAATTCCTTTTGTCAGTTACCAACATTTTACTACCCCAATTGCCATTTTAATCTTCTTTCATGGACTAAACTACATTATACAATCCAAGTTTCCCATTTCAGGTCATTATTATTTTTTTAAGGTAATTTCCAACTTAAATATACACCCGTTCCAGGCATAGATATAAATAGTTGAATGTGGAAGTACAAGTCAGGGTGAGGAAAGTTTATACAAAGTCTTTTGTACATTCAAATTTCAGCCAGCATGTTCCACAAAAACAACTTTTGTGAAATCACTACCTTGAAGATAAAATAGCACTGTGCTTGAAACACACTGTCTTCCAGCCTGAAATTTGTGGTTTATAATAATTACTTAAGAACATTACTTAGGAACAGAAAAACAATGGAAAGCAGGAAGTTGTATCTACTTTATTCAAAATTCTTTTACAGTGCCATGACGTCATGCTCTTGACATCATCAGGACGGGCTGGGAAGCTTTACCCAGAGATCCTGACACCTTAACTGGGGTTAGAGGGATGCCTACCTGGCAGCAAGGGGGAGAAACTTTACTTGTACTGACAGACACAGTTGTGCTTGGCATTTTGTGCACACCCAAGAGAGATCTGTGCTTCACTGTTTGGAGAACAACACTGTGAGTCAGTCTTCAAACCTTCCACAGGTGAATAGAAAGACCAGGCAAGAAGTTAAAGGAATGCAGATACTGACTCAATTTACACACAGCACAAGGTGCTGAAATATTTTTCAGACCTTTAAAGGAAATCTAGTTAATATTTAGAAAAGGGAGTTAGTAGTTTGCCCAGTTTGTTAGGGAGGTTTTCCAACAATCCACATTGTTGATTTTATCCATTTCTGCATTCAGTTATTTGGCATTTTACTAAAATACAAATTTAGAACCCTCGCTATTGCTTTGAATGAAAACCTGGTGAGCTCAACTACCGAGCCTGATTTGCTTTCACCGCTACTGAACAAGGCAAACTAATTTTTTATCCTGTTATCGCAAACACCCATAGGGATAAACTCATACTATTCCAGCTTAGCAAATATCCACAATATCAGGTTTGCTATGGTTTCTTCATCTGTATATTTCAAATCTTAGTGTTCCTCACCTCTTTCTTTCCTACAAAGGTGACAGCAAAATGTCAAAGTTACAAAATACTGGGAAAGCCCTCTGGAGGAGTTGTTTTGCATATTCTGATGTGCATTCATTGATACTAACTGAAGAGCACTAGACAAAAGGGAAATTGATGCTAGGAAATCTGAATGACGCTCTACATCAAAAACCCTTTGAATTGGAAACAGCATTTGGCCTAAATATTGCTTAGGTAGATGTTCCTTGCTTTTCCATTCCTCTGTCACAAACTATTTTTCAAGTGAGAAACAAGAAAAACATCACAACCAAAAATAAACAAAAAGACCCCAGGAACAACTTTCATTACCTCACCAAACTTTTCTTTGTTCATAATTTTTGGGAAAATTATGATAATCTTAATATATCATTGATATGTTTGTTTTGTTTCCTCCTTGTGAAAAAAGTAGATTTAAGATTCTTAAAAATTATGAAGAGTTTGCATAACTTTTGCCACTACCCTGGCCAATGTAAAATAGCAGTGATCTAAAGGAATTAAAAATCCAGCAAATTTTCAGAAAACACAACAGAAAATATGGAGTATAACCATGCAGAATTAACATACCTCTTAAGTCTGCTGTTGGGTAACACAATACTGAAACAGTAAATAAGGATCCATTTTCGCACCTGTCAAAAAACCATAGGCAAAGGACTCCTAGTAGCATCTTGATTAGCAAGGGGCAGAAAATATCATAATACGCTTATAGTAATATATCATGATAAGAATATAAGCAAAAAAACCCTCTATACTTCTGATAAATTGATTTTCTTAGATTTATAGTGAGAAAATGAACAGCATAATCTCAGCTAATGAAGACCAAATCATGTGCTTCTGATATCACTCATTGATGACTTATATGGACATAAGTTTATTGAAACAGCCATGTAAATGAAAGCGGCATCAGGATGAGATTATACTGTGCACAGCCTGAATTAGAAATTTGTGTTTGAGAGATCAGGCTTGTCATTAGCCATCTTCCTTGCTGCTGATTTCTGAATACCTATTCCACAGCAGATATGGGAATACACAGAGTGGAAGGGAAGTCTACAGGATTTACCACAGCAGGAATTAGCATCAAGTTACAGCACAATAAGGAGTGATGAATACTTCATGATAAACCATATAGCTGGATTTTCTTTTAAAACAAATATGTAGTATTTTTAGGCATTTTCCTTAATTTAACGCACCTAAATTGAATTATACTTCAAAATTCTAGTGATTGCAAAATAAACTGTCTTAGTCTGATGAGTCTCATTTTACAGACATGAAGGAGAGAAAAAATGTAACCAAGAAATGCTATTTACTGGTTGTTTTTAAAATCAAACTGATGTGTTTTATTTTACATAGGAGTATTTGGCTTTAAATTCTGCTATCTCAGGACTTACTAACTCAGAGAATTTCCCCTTTCCAATTACATTATTTTCCAAGTCCTAGCTCTCACCCTGTGTTTCTTTAGGTCTAATAGACTATCTCAAACAAACTCAAGATGGGTAAAAACTTGTCCTCTTGGTCTTCAGGTTACCACAAGTGTGAAACGAAGCTCCATAACTGGCACAGAGAATACATAAAGGTACATTTTTATGGCAGTTAATTTAAAGAAAGAAAAAAAAAACGGCTGTCTGAGACTGCTCAAATGTTTGGAGTGCTACAGCCATGTTGTGAGAAGATGGCTGAAAAATCAAATGTAAATGAGATAATGAAAGATGGGTGATAACCGGAGTTTATCACAACTCAGACTCACCATAGGAACACCAACAGCCATATGCTAAAAGCCAGACAAAGAGATAGACCCAGCTTAGCTTCACAAGGATCAATCCTGATTTAGAGGAGACTTCTATAACCCTTGGTGACAAGGCAGGGAGCAAGCCAGGACTTTAGGGCAAAACTATTTGCACCTTCCTTAGGATTAGCAGTTCAAAATGGTTAAAGGGTTTCCATTCCTAAGCTCGGTTTTAGTAGAACCCAAACTGGAGCAAGGTTGCTTTTCAAGTAGACATAATGCAGATCTCTTGAAAAAGGCAGGTTTAGACAACTGGTAAACAATTTATTCCCTATCCTTGCTGCCTGTATATCCAAAACCTGCTCCCAGGTCCCACAGTTTTCAAGTCTTGGATTACTACTCACTCAGCAATCCCTTCTAAAGCCTAAGGTCCCTTTATATGCAGCTATATGTCTGCTCCCTGTCCTATAAGCATTTCCCAGGTCCTCTGCAAACTCTCCAGGTGCTTGTGCTGAGCTGTGAAAGCTCTGCCAGGTAAGCATGGCCAGGAACACTCAGAAGCTAATTCCAGGGAAGTCCCAACACCCCTTCCCTTTGAAAAAGTTCACCTGAACTGAATAAATCCCTCATCAGGACTAATTTCATTTCTTTATAAAGTATAGTGCACAATAAACTGTGATCAAACAAGTAACACAATACACCTTTCATCACACCATGGATGGAATACAGTGCTCAATTGTTAATTTTAAAAATATCTTACTGCTAAATTTAACTTGCCTACTCTCACAGTACAGCAGGATGTTCTGTACCACCCAGCCCTCTCAGTTGTCTTGCTGGCAGTACCACAACAGTGGAGAATTTTTAGGAGCTCTACAAGGAGCTTCACAAGGGTTTTATTTGATGTGTGCTTGACTGAGAGCTCACTGATCTCTGATTTTTCACTTAAAATGAGATTTTTTTATTTCATGCTCAGATATTTGCTGATGCATAAGGAGCATATTTCTGTTGCAGGCCAATTTACTGTTGAGGGAACAACAGGAGAGGGTTTGTTTTCTGAGGCAGGTTATCTTTTCCCATTAAATGGCCTTTACTGGTATTAAGACAGTTTGCTGTTTTGTTATGGTGGTTTTGTAAGCTCCCCAAACATAGGTTTAACATAGATGTATGAAAGGCTGGCATGGGCTTCAATTTTTACTAACTCTTGATGTTTAACAAATTTTCTTTAAATAAATTATTAAAAATCTCGGATCTGAGTTATCTACGAAATCATGACACTCGGAATACGCAGTTATAATTTGATTAAATAAAAGCAGCATTTTTAAAGAAATGAAGATGAACACATCTTTTAAAGTGAGAGGCCTAAAAAGTAAGAGAGGTAGCAAAGGACTAAACATCAATTTTTGAGGGAAATTTTTCAAAAACAAATAATTCCTGAATTTTGTGCTGCTGTCTTCTGCATAGAAAGAAGCGACTGTTTTACAAGCCAGACCATTTTGCCTTTGGGGAGGGGAAGTCAGGAACAGGGAAACTCCCTGTTGAAAGGACAGCAGCAACATTCCCATGCCTGCAGCCCATTCCTGTGGCTCCCACAGCTGGAAATTAAACAGAAAAAGTGGGTAATGCAAACTTGTGGTCAGGTTTCAAAGTTAGTAGATTGTAGCAGCTTGACATATTTGAAATCAAACTGTGCATTCTTTCATTCCATTTTTTATTATTTGATCGATGTAGGTGTTTGAAATTTTATGAATATCCACTGTGACACTCTGCTACTGCTCTCTTCACCACCACAACTCTAAAAACATTGTTTGTGTTCTTTCTTCTCAGTGCAGTTTGAGATGAAATTTCACAATATGATTAACAGTGTAAGGGTAAGTAATATAAAATAAATTAGTAGTTTCATTTTCTAGGATAATTTAGTGGGTACTTTTAAATTATTTTTTTCTCAAAAACAGTAAGTCCAGTGAGTTTCAGAAACATATCATAAAGTTATAGTAACACAAGTTACATTTCTAAACAGGACAAAAAGCTACCATCTCTTTGCCATTCCTTTTTATAATAAAGAAATAGCTCTAGAGTTTTCTTGTGAATTTGAGACATATTAGCAGACAATAACACATAAATTCCTTACAGGCTAAGGTAAGCCATCGGGGATACAAGCCTTGGAGACAAAGCAGTTCTGATAAATGAACCCTGACAGAGATGAACAAAGTGACAGACCCACAGGCAACTCTGAAGGCAGCAGCCCTCCTGCCTCTGAAGTTTGCCACAAAGCATAACATGCCCAGGTATTTTCACCTGCCTTTCATTATTCTCACTCCTGTCAAAATGCATCTCTCTTGCTACACTGTCATTCAAAAAACACTCTGGGCTCCAAAGGCAAACGGGCCAAATTCAGAGCTCTAGCAATCTGACACGAGCCCACTGAAGTCAGTAGCTATGCTTGCTTATATATTCACAAAGAATTTTGTCTCAATATCGTAAAATGTGGGAAATTCTGACCTATTCAATTAAGTGCAATTTAGCACAGGTTTGTAGGAATTTAAGGGATGATTTCAAACAGCAAAACTGCAAGATTTTAGCTTATGTCAGATACTGTTTGGAATTGTTCTTCTGAGTTTTAGCATCAACTCTTCATCAATCTCTTCCCCTTGCTATTAGCAGCACAGGCATCACTGAATAGTGGACACTGAATGTCCATTTTCACTTAGTCATTTTCCTTTCCCAAAGAGCAGAGCACTGCAAATGAGCCTTTCTCATTCACTGCTTCCTATGGGTCTTTCCAGGTATTTTCAGTACCATAATCATCTTGGGTCCAACAGAAGACTATATATGGAGAACTAATCATCCTTTCTGATTTTCATCCATTTCAACATTTCTCCAACTCAAAATGATGGTAACGTCATTCTGGTTTATATTTGTCTTAGCACCATACAAATGCCCAGGAAATATGCATTGCTTCTACTTTTCCTATATAAACCCCCATTTCATACACTGATTTTAGAAATGTCTAGCTACCTTGTAGTAGTTGGAACTAGCCCTGGGGAGAAAAAAGACACAGATAAACTCCAATGAGGTACACATTTACATGCTTAAAAATTAGGCACCTGCCAACATACTAGAAGGATCATAATCATAGCTGGCTTGGAGATATGAGAATAAATAAACAGAAATAGTATTTATGGTTAGATAGATTAGATGTTTTTTATCTAGAGGAAAATAAAAGACAAGATTGCTATATTTCATCTGGAATAAATTTTGAGCCTTTTCCATTCCTAAAAATAAAAACAGATGTATAAAATCCTATTGGCATAACAAAGCTCAGCTTTGAAAAGGTTATTGTCTGCAAATGTGATGATCCTTAAGGTCTATCTTTAGGAGGACTAAGGGATTCTGAGCAATCTAGGGATGATAGCAGGGTATCATATATATTATAACCAATACTTGGAGTAGTTTTTTCCTCTCCATTTCTCAGTCTTGTTCTCATATCTGATTATAATTTGGTAGAGAATTAGAAGTCTAAGCCATATAATACATTTTGGAAAATTACTGCAGTCATCACCTGGAATCATACCGGATACAATAAGTTAATCCTTAGTATAAAATAAACATTGCCTTGTATACTTCACAACCTGAAAATATACACTGTAGAGGCTATAAATATATCAAAGCCTTACTTCCTCCAAACACCAGGAATCTGCACCAGCACTGCACCTGTCACGGAGAGGTGATCTCTGGTTTTAATGTCTCACAGCACTACAAAAAAAGAGGCCTATTTCAACCTTCAGTATTTTGCCTACTGTATTTCAGAAATTCTGCAGCTGGTCTTATAGTCTTTTCACAGTGCTACCTTCTGGAATGTTCAGATTTTTTTCTGCAATGATGTTTTGATTTGGCAATCTTATCTCAAGGCATTACGTACAAATTCATCAAAATGTTTTTCATTATACCTCTGTAACTTCCATTATGTAAATAAGCAAAATATTTACATTCACACAATCCATGTAAAAAATTACCAGAACAAATTTAATACTGAAATATATGAATTTGGGACTCATCAGCATCACTGAGGATTGTTATATAGTAAACATTTTACCTATTGCTATGATAGTTTGATAATTAATACCCTTTAATCTTAAGTGTCTGATCACACGAGTTTTAAAATAATGGAGTGGTGGAAAACACAAGGTAATGGAACTTGGGAGTTTTTAACTAAGAATCCAAATGTGAACTTCCACATTCCTATCTTTTTTACTGCCTATTTTATAGAATTTCATTAAGATACAAGTAAATTAAGATATTTTTAATACAGAGTTTTATGTTTTTTACCTTTTCATCTTCCTCAACCATCACTACAGTAGTAGACCTCATTACTTTTTGCTTCAGTCCAGACTGGCTAAAACAAATCTAATTATTTTATAGTTTGGGCAATGTGCCTGGCAGACAGCAGGGCTTGGACACCCACTGCTGCTTTGAAGATACATGTTGAAAGCAAAACTTGACATTTTTCTGATAAAGTTATTAATTAAGTCATGATATTGACTAGAAAATAATTATTTCCTAGAAAAAAGATCACAATATGGGCAGCTGAGATTATTACTGACTCCAATAGAATTACTGAAACATTGTGAGCATCTGTTAAATATGTTTTTAAAGTGTTAAGGGGGAATGAACACCACTAAAAGGGAATGAAGTAGAAATCAACATATTGATCATTTAGTCTAACACACATTATAGAGGTGTATCACAGTTTCAAAATAACTTTTTTCAGATAGGAAAAGGTGTATGCAAAGATCCCTGCTCATCCTGCATTTACTGATTCTTTTGTGATTCTCACAGAGCTGCTATATTCTCCGCTGTTTGTCTTCATAGCAGATGAAAATATTCACATCTTTTACATTAAACAATGATCAAAATAGCATTTTCTTTACTTGCCTTTTCAAATCCATACAAATTCCCAAACAACATGTAAACACACCACCTCTGAGAGAGGAATTTTGTGCTCTGCAGAAATCTGTGCCCATGGACAGGAAGCTTAAGGCAATTTGGGAGTTTTAGTGCAATCCTTGTTTCAGTATCCCCTGTCACATGAACTACTCAATGCCTTCTGGGAATTGCTGTTAACACGCCCAGCCCACTGGGCTCGTGGTCCCTAAGACTTTGCAGGGACCATGTACTGAAGGCTGCCTTACATTTCAAAAGGGAATGATCAGCCCAAAACAGAGTTTTCAAATCTTAGACAATTAAAAGGCACCAACTCAAATTAAAAGCTTTTCCGTGCCTAAATTTTAAGGCTGCTTCTTGTAACTCAACCACTTTCCACAAAAGGGTTTCTTTATTTTCTGGGATAAAACCAGAATTTAGTCTAGAGAAGATATATTACATGGCACGCTAATGCATGTGATTCAGTTTTCTTCAGCTTGGACTACTAAAATGACCATTATTTTATGAACTGAGGTGGATAATGAGAAATATGGAGTCTGAGAGCACACATATTCCAAGGCAGTCATCAATTGGCAACTTCTGTGACTTCTTTGAGAGAATGAGTCATTTTGGAGGAATGAGTTAAATAAAATGGGACTTTTATATCTATTAAATTATAAACTACTAATGGAATTTTTCTTTTATTATTAGTTAGACGTACATTATGTTTTGGCCATCATTTTCTCAAAATTATACAAGTATGAAATGGAGCCTCCTGAGGCACGAGGCCTCCCTGAAATGTTACCTTTGTTCTCTCTGTGTTCTTTCTTATAGAACAGGATAAACTTCTCTTCTACTTCAAAGTGCTTTAACAGGCAATCAATTATGAGGTTTCTATGCATAGGAAGAGGAAGCACAGGACTACCATGGCTGGACATAAATTCATCACCTATTAGAAGTTTACCTTCTTAACTCTCTCCATATATCATTTTTTTCCATTTAAAATGAACTGTGAGGGTGGTAGCATTAATGCTGCCAAAAACTAATAAACATGTTACAAGAGTGTGACACATGCAGACCATTAGTCTGTGCCTGCACTGCCTCCTTGTGTATTAGGTAGGCCACCAATGCTCCCCAAACACAAAACAATGCCACAAAACAATGCAGAAGAGAGACTCAAAGTGGCCTTTTATACTTAAACATCAATGTTCATAATTTGTCCCAAGTTATAATTAAAAATGGACTGTGGTATATAGATATTGGCTCACTGCTTCAAGAACAGCCCTGATTAAAGCAGAACTAAAGAGGGACAATCTCTTTGATAATATGATAAACAGTTGCCAATGTGAGTAACTGAGCCTACCTACACTGTCCCCTTTTACCTCTCCCAGTCCAAGTATTTGCTTCAATTGGTCTCCTGCAAAGGAGAAAAAAAAAAAATAAAAAAAAGGGGAGAAAGAGAAGAAATACTTAGGAACCAAAAAGATACCAGCAATTGAAAACAAATATTTGAAAGTTTTGTGTTGCAAAACCACGACAGACTCAAGTTTTAGTTGGCCATTGGAAAAATTCAGAAATCGCAATCAAAATGCAGATTTCTGGCAGTTCTGGTGTGTAATAGCAATATGTAAAAACTAAACAGAAACTGAGAAATGGCATCAAATACACTTGTCTCATTTTCAGTTGTCTTAAGTGAGGAAAATTCTGGTATCCCTTATGCATTATATTTTAGAGCATGTAATGCACATTACACTAATTGCTCTTTTTGTTTTTTTCTCTTGAATGAAGTATAATTATGATTACAATAGGCTAAGATCTCAAAAAGAAATTCATACAAATTAAAAGAATGGTGGGTTGCTGTATCCGATTCACAGTGCAGTCCTATAAACTACCGGTAGGTGAGCCTTGAACGCTTGGGAAGTTTGGCTGAAACAAGCCTCTGAAAACTTGAGGCGAATGACAAAGCTGAGCTGGTAAGGCTGCAGGATACTTGATACTTCCTGCAGCTTGCTGAATAAGATGGAGATGTGGTGTTTATTTGCTATAAAACACTATTTCAGCAATATTTTTCTGGAGAGGGAGGTATAGGAAGACCAGATTATTCTACAAAACAGTCATGATTAAGATCCAGCTTAGTCAATGACACGAGGAAACACAGCCATTGCTGCTTTTCTCCAATGAACTTCATAGGCAGACATTATTTACTTTCTGTTTTAACCTGAGGCCAAACACATAGCACATTCCCAGAAAAATTCTGGTCAGAATATGTTCCATTCACGAATGTGAATATGTGGTAGCTCCTCAAAGATATCACCTGTATCAGCATTAAAACACTGCTTACTTTTGTGTACATCAAGGCTATATAAAGCAAGAAAGGAGGAACTTTCAGAGAATTACAAATTTGTCAGACTACATCGATCAACAAAAAGAACAAAGTTAATGAAAAAATGGTGCTCCCTAATTGTGGCAAGATTTTGTGTAAATGCAGTTACTTTTCCTCACATATAAAAACACAGAAGCACACTGAACAAAAGGAGGGTTAGGGAGTAGAACACATGAAGGAAGGTGACTGTGTGACATGGAGGTGTGCATCAAAGTAGAGGTAAGAGGCTCAAGTTCAAAACACCTGCCCTCATCCTGTCTGCATAGAAAGGTCAGAAGCAAGCAACAAACTAATTTTTTCCAAGCATCTTAACTATGACTATGTAAACAAACCCACCAACAACAAACACAAAACCAAACCTTGAAAATAATGCATTAAGTTCTGTTAATAACAGTTTCTTTCCTCACCCTTTGATGCACAGAGAAACCACATGTGGAGGATTCCTCATCCATTTCTTCCTAAATAGCAGCCATAACCAGACCAATAACCACAGCAAACATGAAAATTGACTGACAATTCAGGATCTCCCAGAGAATTCTCAAGCCCAACTTTGAACACCTACCTATGTAACCAGCACTTATAACAAAAGATTCTCATAATACTGGCAAAACCTGCAGTATCTGGGAAAACCAGACTCTTCAATTTTATTGCCTGAAGCCCTAAACATAACTCCAATCCTTAACATTATTTTCATTGCAGCAAGGGAGTGGATCCCTACAAACTTTGGTAAATTGTAACCTCTGGTGTAGCCTGTTTGGCAACACTTATAAAGTACCTGAACTAGGAGAGAAGCCCATGAAAATACGGGAGCTGTTTTGGGAGCTGTGCAGAATATCTCCAACAATTATCCCGTATGTTTAAGTTTTACTTTTCCTAATGATACTTCCTAACTCCACCCCAGCTCCTAATTTTATATGCATACACATGGGTATCAAAAAGAATATAAACTCATGACAATTCCATGGAACATCCTATTCCTTCAAGCTTTGAAGAATCTTGCTTTAAACATGGGTCTTGAAAATATTCTTTTTCCATTCTAATCTTCAAGCTAATCTTATCCCTAACCTTCACTATGCCCATTGCTGAAAACAAGGCATTTGCCATGGACAGCAGTAAGTTGTTTTGTATTCCCCAGCAATAATACAGTCTCCTGGAGTCATCTCTTACAGTCTAATCTTAATGAAGACTGTATATAGACCTAGCAGAAAGACAGCAAACTGAAAATAAGATGCTAGACCTTGATGATACCAGACCATTTTGTATCTCTAAATCAAATAAACTAGGTTGTCTATGAATTATTATCCTCACCTCAACCTCTCCTGCTGTTGACAGCAGCCTTCCTAACTCTTCAGATCTGTAAAAATTGATTGTAAACCGGAGTCTTGACACTTTCCTAATCTTAATCGGAAAGCAGTAAATCATTACTGAAAAAGAACAAATGGCTTCATTTTCTAGCATCACTGGGTTTTTTTCTGCCCCTAAAAATCTTCCGGGGACTAACAGTAAATTGGATTCTAGATAGTAAACCTTGTGTCAACTCCATCCAGAAGACCAGACACCTCAGGGCCACAAAACATTCCCTGGACCATTTTATTTACTAGATTCAATCTAAAGATTCTCAAATATTAATCCTAAATTCCCAATCCTCCCAATTCTAATTCTTACATTATTAATAACTACAGGATCAATTCCTGCCATAGCCTTCTCTTCACGTGAGCTGAGTCTTATTAATTCTTATTTCTGGGAACACTGAGGATGCTGCATGAAGTATGTTCTTTACACTTTTCCGTCCTCTTCCAAAGCCCTGCTCTTAACCTGTTTCAAATCCTAACAACACCCTCCTAGAGCAAGCATTCCAACACAGACTGAAAGAGGAAAACACAACATAAGCCTTATAACAGTTCTGCCCAATTCTCACCTCTGTAGCATGTGCAGAGTCCAGTGCTAATTTGTAATTTGTAGATGGCAACCTACTGTTATAATGTAAGACAGAATCAGTCTCTGCTTTCCATTGATACAGTTTCTGTGCTTCCCGGCAGGAGACCCTGTACAACTGAACATTACAGAAGGATGCAGACACATCATAGTAAAAAACCTAACCTCTCGTGTGGCAAAAGTCTTGTTCAGATCTAGAGATTGAATTCTAACTGTAAAACAAAATATAGACTCTTAGTTTATTTCTCCTCCTGATGTAAATACTATTTTTCTTGAGGAAGAAAACCATGAAGGCTTTGGCTGCCAACTACATTAGTACAAAGATTGCTGACAAGATTTTGCATTTGGGTGAAATGAATTTACCTGTTGATCTTTTATTTTTCTGAGACTTAAACCCTCTCTTTTACACTGGACTTCTTCCCAGCCTACAGGAGACTAAGGCATTATTTTCTGCCTGCTGGTATAAAGCACTGGCTTCTATTAGTGCCTACCTCCTTCCTATCTCCTTGCTTCCCATAGATTCAAAATGGAAGAGGAAATTGTAACAATTTAGAATGCAAATATCAGCATTAAAGTAATTTCTAATAGTAGTTTAGGAAAGGCACCAGTTTCTACAGGAAATCACAATACAATATGTCAGTCTATTAGGTCCTCCCTGCTACTCATCTTTGGCAGACTTACACAGTTGCATTACTCAGCATTTATGATAGCTACAATTTGCAAACTCCAACACTATTACTAGAATACTAACTAGAACTTGAATGAACTAGCACATAGGGGAGCAAACCCCATAGTTAATGACAGCATTAGTCAATGATATCTACCACTTAAATTTGGGGGAACCTGTAGAAAGGTATTATGGCTCTTAGCTAAAACCCTTGCTCTAAATCTAATTGTCATACCTAATTCTTAAGCAGTTGTCTTCTAGTTGCTATAGGACTAATACAGGTCAAGGCACAGGTTTCTATCAAAACAATTACTATTTCCAGGGGTCAGCAGGAACAATCTTCCTTCTTCAGACTTGAAAATTCTCAACCCCACCCCTGTGCGAAATCTCCCTTTTCCTATTGTTAACAATATCCCATGTTTTTATCAAACAAGTTCTGGAAGAAGGATTCTACTAAATCATTTCTGAGGTATCATCCCTGAAGTGAAAAGGAGCATAGGTTATTGTCTTGGTTTGATCTTATCTTCAGAGAACATTGGAGATAATATTCTCCAAATTTGTCCTCATCTTAATGATGCTGAGGAACAGGATGCAAGTTTGATGGTTGACATTTCTGACTTTCAGTTTTAACCATATAATTAAAAAATGGGAAAAACCCCTGCAGCAAGAGATGTGTAAGTTCCTACCAACTACAGCCCCCTTCCAAATCAGCAGACTCTTTCAAAGAGCAGTCATGTCATTTAACCCCTTCAGTCCCTAACTCTAATACTGACTTAATTCCTTACACAGGCCTAGAAGATTTAACCTCTCATGTTGGTGTTTCCGATAGCAACTCTCATTAGTGTACATTCAATTTAAAACTGTAAGGATTTTTTCTCCAGACACTGTACAAATTCAACCTTCAATTACGCACAGCAACAAATATGCATCCAATTTCTGGCCCCATCACAGACCTGCTTTTGGATCTGTGTAGGTTGCACAGTGCAGCTGCCACTCCAGTTTTGCTTATGTCATTCTCAATACATTCCCCATAGGAAAAAAAAGTTAATGCTAATATTTCTGTAGTCTTGTGGTACCTGAGCTAATGAGTACTGAACTCTGCTGTTTTGTATTTAATTTCTTTTACTACACTTTTTCCTCCTAAACTCTTGGGAATCTGCAAGCAAAAAAACAGTGGGCAAGGCATTGCCTAGCCCAAAGAGATTTGTGAGGGCAAGAGAAAACCTTGGATTCATCTTTCAAAACCTTAGCATATGGATCTGAGGGAATTCAGTGAAGCTGTAAGCTATTATTCAATTAGGAAAAGGTATACTACTCTTCTTGAAGACAGAATCATAGTAAGTAATGATGCTATTATTTTGTGTATATGCATATGTTTATATATTTCTGTCTCTTTAATACTGCAAAAAGGACCTGATTAGTATTTCATCTAGAAGAGATCATTCCACTGATCTCCGTTGGTGAGAAAACTTTTTTTACAAGGGTTTACTTCTCTGAAGCAGTATAACTCACCTTTCTTCCTAATAATAATCATATAACAGAAAACTCTCAGCAAACATAGATTTGCACCAGAAATGAGACCATGATAAAATACCCACCTACCTAAACCAAAAAAGAATTAAAGCAACAGAGAAGACAGTGGGTGATGAAGTTTAAGGCAGACTTTTATTTTGCAATATTCACTTATGTGCTGTGAATAGAATTGGAGAGGGCATCAACATCTGCATGAAACTAGAAAAAAAATCAAGTCAAGTCAATTTCCCTGAGATCCAGGAAAACTAACAATAAAAGCATACTCTTCTTTACAGTGCATTGTTTATTCCCAATACATATATAAAGGGAAATGACCCTTTTGTATAGAGGGAGAAGTCTATCACTTTTGGTGAGGTCAAGGAATATGTTAGAAAAACACAGAGTGATTGCAAGAGAGCCAAAGAACACCATATTTACAGTTACATTTCATTATGGTGCCTATAGGCTGAAGAATGTGAAAGAGCTGCTGCTGTGAGTTTCTTGTGTCCTACAGTGGTCCAAGGAAACATATTCTCTTCCCCATAGTTCCTAACCCCTCCCCCTCTTTGCCCCAAAATACAACAATGACCCATCTGTGCACATACAAGAGAGCAATTCCTAATATTTAAACATGGATTAATCTGCCAACGTTGATGTATCAGGGACAGAGCATAATGAATGTCACAATGCTTAGTCTTTCTTTTCACTAAAACTGTCTTGAAGAGTAATGAGAAACAAAAAAGCTGACAGAAAGAACAAACAACTGTGGATCACAGATGACTTAATAAATAACATCATTCACTTCTGTTTCTCTCTGAAAATATTTTCACATTTTAGCCCTCTTTCAGATTGAAGAAAGTATTTCTCCTAAAATTACATCTAGGAGCTGAAAATTTCTAACAAAAACCCTTTAATTTTATAGCAGTCATAAAGCTTATCTACGCTCTGAATCATTATCTATTCTTTGGCATATTTTCATGGCTGCAATTACTTCACTCTGCCCTTCAGTAGAACACCAACATTACAACTTAGAAGATTATGAACAATAACCAGAAAAATTAGCTAAATGTAAATCAATTAAATGTAAATCAATAATCCCTAAATAAATAATTTGACAGGCTGCAAAATGTGGATCTTCACCTAAACGGTATGTAACTTTTCTCTTGCAGCTGCTGAATCTGATGGCAATTTATAACATGTTGGTGTGGCTTGACATGCTGGCATGCAATAACTGAGGTAGCTCTAAATTAAAGTGGTCCTGGTACCAGAATTCATATGGAATTATACGGAATTTTTTTAATATTAATATAAGTATGCTACCTCACCCGAATTAATACTTTGCATTTTTTCCTCTTCGTTCTTCTTTGGATTGATGTAGGACCATGAAAATCAGTGGGTATCTTTCCACTGACAGTGTGGGAGGTGAACCACATCCCCTAAACTTAAATAACCATAAAGGCACTGTGTGAAATTACTATTCTCTACACTATGAGAATACTTGTTCCTTTTCACCACTATCTAAAATGCTTCCATTTCATCTCCTGGGTAGAGTCAGACTTTTTCCTTTTTACTAGAGAAGAGTTTAGCTGTATTCATTCAGGTAAACAGAAAGGCTCAAACCAGAGAAGTAAAGTGTGATAAGAGACTGGAAGCAGCAAAAATGCTCGTGACAAAGATGTATAATTTATAAGCATGAAGAGGAAACTTGAAGCTTTATAGCATATAGGATTTTCCCATGACAAAGTATTGAGTAAAAATAATAAATTGCCATTGGGACTACCTAGTGATATTGTAAGGAAGGAGGCTGAAACAGCAAGTTAATCTGGTCTGTTCCAGAAAGCATCTAGTAAGTAACTGAGAAACTACACAGACCAACAGAGCAACAATAACTGTACTGACTTTCAGTACTGACTTGCAGTTAGGGTGTAAGACAAACAATTGTTAAGATAGGATGAAATATTCCATAAGCAGCTGGAGTAGTCTCACAATCATTGGGGAGATGGTTCAGTGGTGCACATGGTGCTGTTGTGTTAATTGCTTGATGATCTTGGAGGTCTTTTCCAACTTTAATGATTCTATGTGTAAATTGAGGGACAGAAAGGTTGGATACATACAGCATTTTGGTGCTCCACAGCTGTACTGTGGGTAACTACCTGAAGTGCCAGAATAACCTTGAGTATTTCTTCACTGAATGGCACCCAAAGCACAGCACTTAAGGGAGTTCCGATGTAACCGTGCTATGCACCTCCTTTCCCTCAGACGCAAATCTAATGACAATGATACCAACTGTTTCAGGAAACCAAGGACAGAAAGAGCTAGGTGTATTAATGGAGTGCAGCAAAATGTAAGATATTTTATGAAAGGATAATAAATGTCTGAAGTATAATTTGATACATAAAAGAAACATGTATTTTATTGGTAAAACATAATTGGTTTATTATTATTTATTTAATTGCATGAAATATCTCAGTGAAGGCAGATTTTTTTAAAAAAATAAAATTTTTATTAACATTTCCACCAAAACGTGACCGTGGTTTTCTCTTTTTCCAGAGGAGCCGGGGCAGAACCTGATCCCAAACGAGGATTTCGGCTGGACCTGCTGCACGAGTAAGCTCTGTCAGAGGTTCCAGCCTACGGGCCGGTGCCTGTTACCGATGGCTGCACAGGTGGGACAGGACGGCGGTGCGAGCGGGAGGTTTCCCAGCGAGGAGCGGACACCTAGCTCCCCGGGCTGCAGGATGTGGTGAGGCGGGGAATGGCAATGTTTGGTGGCGGGATTTTCCTTCACCATCCCGCTCTCTCCTTCCTTTCAGCTCCGTTAGAGCGAAGCCCCCGGAGGTCCCCCCAAGGGTGGGTGAGAGCAAGCTGCGCCTGGGAGGAGTGTGAGGGGGAAAGGGCCGCCGCGGCCGGACCTGCCGCCGCACCAACGCCAGCGGGCGGTTTCGGGGACTCCGAAGGGCCATCCCGCAGACGCTTCACCTCAGCGCCCCGACTCCTCTCAGGCGCATTCCTCTCCTCAATCTCGCCCTGCCTCGCTCCTTCCCCTGCCGGCGTCCCCCTCCCCCGCTTGTCTCCAGTGTCGCCCCCCTGCCCGTCCCCCACG
>VXBQ01013782.1:0-12135 GCA_013400175.1 Phainopepla nitens
CCCTGAGCCTCTTTTTCTGCAGGTTTAACAACCTCAGCTTTCTCAGCTTCTCCCCATAAAATGTGTGCTCCAGACCCTTTACCAGCCTCATTTCCCTTCTCTGGAAATGCTCCANGGAAGGGGCCAATTCCCACCTTGCTACAATCCCAGATAGTCATAGATAGTGATAAAGTCTCCCCTGAGCCTCTTTTTCTGCAGGTTTAACAACCTCAGCTTTCTCAGCTTCTCCCCATAAAATGTGTGCTCCAGACCCTTTACCAGCCTCATTTCCCTTCTCTGGAAATGCTCCAGCACCTCAGTGTCTGTCCCGTAGTGAGTGACGGGGCCAGAACTGAGCACAGGATTTGAGGTGCAGCCTCACCAGTGCTGAGTGCAGGGGGGTAAATCACTGCTCTGGTCCTGCTGGCCACACTACTGCTGATCCAGGCCAGGGTGCCATTGGCCTTCTTGGCCACTTGGGCACTGCTGGCTCATGCTCAGTTGCTGCGACCAGCACTGCCAGGTCCAGGTCCTTTCCCACCAGGAAGCTTTCCAGGCACACTGCTCCCAGCCTGTAGAGTTACATGGCGTTGTTGTGCCCCAAGGAAAAGACCTGGCACCTGGCTTTGTTTAACCTCATTCAGTTGGCCTCTTAATTCTGCTTACTGTTGTAACTTCACTTGAATTTCCTCCATTAGTCGTTATTTAATGTACCTGTAAGTACCATTGCTAGCCAGGATCTGTCACAATCCAAGGCTGTTCATAAGTAAGCAATGTTACTTTTATACATGTATTTAGGAAATTCTTAGTTGGCTGTGAGCAATGCATTCATTTTTTTGATAAAAGGTGCTTGGTATCTTCTCATGGACAAACACTTAGCTAACATATTCTTGAATAAAATCCACATCATTTATTAAAGCATTGTCCTATGCTAAATATTTAAAGAACAAAAATAGATTTTGGTATTAGACTAAGTTACTGGTGCTCTTTTCTGTATTTAAGTGTAATTTATAATTTCTCAAACCCTTGAGATGTCTTTGCCAATCAAAAGAGCAGGAATAAAGAAGAAATCCATACTCTGAGGAATATAGTTTTAAAGCAGACTCTATATTTTTGATAACTTTCATCACTGTAACATCATGTAATTTAGACTTTATCTTTTAACTCTATTACTGGATGCAAACAAATATACGGAAGACCAGAAAAACAAGTATTTACAATATCCTTGGGAACAGCAAGCTCTTCCAATTCCTTAGTATGTTTGATACTGATATTGGCCAGGTGGAAATTTGCTAACACAATTTTGAGTATTAGAAAGCATGCTGGTCACTCAGGGGACCCTTTCTCCATTTGAGTGACCTGAGCATTGAGTAAACAGAGTTTCTATCATACACAAGGATTACATATTCATTCGCTATCCTCGCTTACCTGACTTTATTTGACTTAATCACACTCCTCATCAGAAGTCCTTATCTGATTCCTTGGGGTCTGTCTCCAATGTCCAGTGTCCTTTCTATGTGGCTGTTCCTTGACCCCTGCTTCTGAGTAAGTGCAATGTCACTGTTTTGTACAACTTCTACTTTCCCAGCCTTGCAGAGCTGAGCTGGTATTCTGCTTGTGTTTTGCATGACTTCTGTTTGTCTAAGTTGCATCTTTTCTCCAAAGTTGTGCTGTTGTGTTTTACTGTCCTTGATAAGAGCAAATGTTGTTCTGTGCTACTGACCTTATCAAGTGAGTAAAATGCTGTTCTGTTGTACTGTCCTTACCATGTTGACCAGTAAATTTCACAGCCTTTTCTCAATCTTCAGCCATTGTAACCTGTGGCAGAATGACTGCAGGCTGCCTCACCATGGTTTGCACCATGTGCTGGAGGGAAATCTCAGGTGTGGAGCCTGGAGTGCCTCTTCCCTCTCCTTCTCCAGTGACCTTGGTGTCCGCAGAGTTGTTCGTCTCATATATTCTCTCCCTGCTGTTTTCTAGGTGCAGTTATATCTGCTCAATACTTTTTTTTCCTTCTTTAATCCATTATCCCAGAGGCATTGCCACCACTGCTGATGGGATTGGCCATGGTCAGTGGCGGGTTCCTCTCAGGGCCATCTGCCATTGGCTCTGTCAGACATTAAGGAAGCTTCTAGGAGCTTACCAGAGAAGTCACCCCTGCAGACCCCCTGCTACCAAAACCTTGCCAGCCAAACCCAGTACTGATACACAGCATAAAACCTGTCACTAACATGAGTCTGGTCTAAGTTTCATATGAAAGTAGGAGATCTGGTGTGCAATTCCACATTCATCAACATATAAACTAGCTGTAAAAGAGTGAAACAATCATTCTAGAAGAAATTATTCAGAAGTGAGCATACCATGGTGTATAAGACATATAAGAAACCCTTAACCATAGTAACATGAAAAAAGTGCTGCCCAGTTCAGCACAAAAATAATCATTGGAGTGAAAACTGTTACATTTACACAGACTGCTGAGTAGTAAGATTGACCTACCACATTGATTCTAAAAAAATTATGTCCTTGTCTGGGTAACTACTCATTTTCATCTAAGAAACACTATTAAATTCTTTTTAAATACTAAAGGATGGCCAGCCCTAGTCACATGGCTGCAGTAAAAATCCATTTTTAGAGGTCAAGAAATATTAACCTAAACCATATAAAATTCCTCCTGACTTTTCAAGACTTCTCAAACAAATAGATTTTATGAGACAAGAGGCAGGAAGAGACTCTTTTATAGATTACAAGAGCCTTCAATGAAATGAGACAATTAATCAGGACAGTTTCACTCAGGAGAAAGTATTCTCTGAATCAGTCTCCAAAACAGTGACAAACATTAAAGCTTGCAATTATCTTCTCAGTGAAAACAGTATTAGGCCTTACTACAGCAAGTGATGGGTTACAATTTCTGTTCCTTAAATACCACAGAAATACCATTTTATTTCCTAAAAAAAAAAGTGTTTTCTCCTTCATAAAACCAATTACATGATTTGCTTCTGCCTTGCAAGTATCATGTAGCCACTTCAACAGTATTTTATGGCTTGAAGTTTACAGACTATTAAAAATTAAAACCATTAATTGAACACATTAAAAGAATACTGGCTTCTGTATTTTATATCAGATTTGGAAAGAAACATGTCACAGCAGAGATTAAAGTTTAGACAATTAACCACAATTTTAAAAACCTTCTCTTGAATACTGCACACGTCATTAAAAAAATTATAAAATCTTTACAGAACCATTTACACAGTGTGAAGGACAGTATGAAGGAACATGCAGGAATTCTTCAAATTATCTCAGTGAAATATAAACAAAATATAATGTAAACAGGAGCTTTGTCCATTTATAATAACCACAAACTTATTAACAGACTTTCAGAAGGAGTACTTTTCCTTCTCTTCCTACCAAAATCACACTATTGCTAACATATTTAAAATCTCTTGTACTTCCTTCCCTCATTGCAGAGAAGGATAAATCCTATAAACCACAAGTTTCTTCCCTCAGGTCAGGACAATTGCATGCTCTGTGAACTACAAATAAAATTAAGACATTTGCACTCCATTTTTAACTGTATCTTTGTGTAGCAGCACTCTGCCTAAACAAAGCCCATGCAACACCGGCAGGACACAACATATTCAAGTTATGTTTAACTATCAGGACCTCTCAGATCACAAATTTTAGATGGTTTTAACAATTTTAAAAATTGACATAGGAAAGACGGGTAATTAGGTATTTAGGGTCCATGTGATAAACAGGCTTATTTCACCAGATATTTTAGTGCAGCAATCCAGACATATAAAGAATATGTACAACACAAGTAAAGTAAGCATTAGTTTAACTTAAAAGCTTGACAACATCTATAATTAGAGAAGCCTTCATTATGATGATTTTATTGCTGAACTTTTGAAAATTTTCAGCTTTTTACATAACACCAACTCCAGTGTCTGAAATTTCCTGAAAGGAGATTATACAATACTGCCACGCTCTGTTAGGGAAAACCGAAAACACAACAAAACCAGATAAAGGTGGGGACAATTTGATGGAAAGATATTAAATATCTTTCCCATATAAGAGATTTTTAGCTCCACCTAATGGTCAGAAAGGAAAAGGTTTTTCTGTACGCTTCCTATTTGCTACACTGTCACTGTTTGAAGACGCAACTGAATAGGGTGCATCGAACTAATAAACATAAATATATCAAAATAACACTATGAGTTAAGAAACACCAGAAACTTTACCTCATGCATTCAACAGCTAATGGATTTTTGCTATCCTTGGAACTAGATCAGTGGCATAGGACAGAGAACGTGCTGAGTGTTGCTGCATTTGTACCTTCAATAATGGGAAAGGCCCTTTGTGTGTAAAGACTGAGAGCACTTGAGTGAACTACCTGAACTGATACTGGTGAAGACCTGGTCCTTATGACATGCTTTGTTTGCTGAAGCTTTGTTCCATACCGTACCAATCACTCGTATAACATGCATTCTACAGATAAAACCAAAGTCCTTCACACATGCCACTCAAAGATCTAAGTGCTAATTCATTAGGTACTTGCAGGTATGGGATTTTTTTCACTAGGTATGACCCTGTAGCACAGACCATCAGGCCAATTCAGTGACATCATGTAGATATGTGTTTTTTGGTGATTTTTTTTTAATGTAGATATGCAAAAATTCTGTATTTAATCCAGTGGATATAATTAAAAAAAACCTTTCTTCCACATTCTGAGAAAAACAATGTGAAGGTACCTTAGGCTGGATAAAAAGGATTCTTATAGCAAGTAATCCAGTTTGAATAATCCTATGAACACTGCAATATGCAATAAGCTCCAAAAAATTCTCCCAAAGCTAAATTACTAAGGAACGTTTGAAATAAAGAAGATTTGTCTTTTTCAAAAAAATAATTATGTTCTCAGGCTTATAATATCCAAATCATCCATACCTTTACTAAGATACACAGATTACTTTCTATAGTACACCTTTTAGTCCTATGGCACATGCTTCTGGTTCTAGATACTAAGTCAACAAGTATGGGCAGATTTGGTCTAAGTTAAAACTTTCTTATGAAAGACTGGAATAGAGCTGAAATGCAAATTCCTTCAGAATTTTTGTAAAAACAACAGAAAAAACCCCAAACAACAACAAAAAACCCCCACCACAACCACAAAGATGAGAGGAAAATCATCATTAAATAGACAGGAGGGATGACAAGACCCTGAAAAGTAGATTAACATGTCCTAACAGAATTACATTTAATGGGCCATTAAAATTCTTAGTTTGCTCAGAACTGAGAAGAAATCTTGCTGTATCTAAATCAGCTACTCCAACTAAACTTTTATTAGATTTTTTAAAAATTATTATTTATTATTTTTATTGTTTTATCAATTTTTATTTTATTATAACATTGCTTTAGAAAATGGCTATTCTGCAAAATGTCATGTTTAGAAAAACCCAGTAAACTCATGAAAGTATGGAATACACAGTGCTGATTCCTCATTAAGACACTTGTGATCCAGTGATCCAGGTTCTAACCGCAGTCAAGCTCCTTCATCTTTTTTTTTTTTTTTAAACAGGGTAAGAAACCCTTCTATTTCTACAGTTTTCCAACTAGGAAAGCTTATTATTTTGGAAATGTATGTATTTTAGATTTTATGCTACAGTACACAGTTATTCTGAAATTTATTGATATTAATATTACTATGCACGTATTAAACTGTATATGCTCGAAATGTAAAACACCAGAGCAACAGCTTCTGCTGCTATACAACAGTATCCAGTTATGAGCCTTTAAAGCTCTATATCAAGTATTAATCACTCTACTGTTTTAAATATAGTCAAAATAACAAAAATCATAGTGTAACTGGACATGCTCTCAGTTACATGGAGTTATGCTTGGGCAACACGTTAGCAAGGCTGATTATTTTATCAGGCAACTGTTTGGGAACTAATTCACATAAGTGCTTTTCACCCAGTGCTAACTATACATTTATTCTTACTCATTCTGTTTGTAAAACAACCTTTGCTTTCAGACATTTTGAGGAAAATCTCATATATGCGTGTTTGGGTTATCTCCGACTGCAACAAAGTTTTCACAGGGTTTTGCAATGTTACATAGTTATAAACCTATGGAACACTTAAATGAAGTCTGAAAACACTGTTCTAGCAGAGAAATGTTTTTCTGTTTGAGTACTAGGTTTTTTAGTCGTCAATAGTAATATAAACTTATAACAGCAGTTAACACTTTTGATGTGTTTTTTATCCTGATATAACACAATGCTGCAGAAAAATATTATTTATACAATATTATGATTAGCATAGAGAGATTAAGGAATTCATAAGAGGTAGTTAGAAATCCTGAGGAAAGAAGTAGAAATACAGGGCCTGTGTGTATTACTTGTGTCTTTGTGATATGCTCTAGCTACTAGATTTTCCTGTTTCCTGAGAAGATATAAATGAACAGCATGCACATGGAACATATCTGCACATATTGCCATCAAAAAGCACTGGTGTGATCATACACCTAGGCTTTCTTTCTGTTATGTGATACGGAAGAAATTTAGGAAAGAAGTGGAGGACCATAACAAAGATTCAGGAAAAAAGTTCAATAAGCAGTTGCTCTTCTGAAAAGAGTGAAGAGAAATACATGAAGCAAAGAGAACACAAACTTCAAGGTTATGACTGAAACCACCACCCATGGTAAGCTGCAGAGAACTCTATTTATTTACTTTGGAAAGATGAAAGGCTGAGTCACTCCTGAGCCAATGGGTAGGGTATCGTAGGGAGATATCCAACTCATTTCTCACTCATCTGATGCCAGAAATGTGTTACAAGGTCATTCCCTCCAGCTTTCTCAAGCAGGAGATAGAAAACTTCAACAGAGAGACCTCTGGGAATGCTGAAGTCTTTTGTGTTCAAATGACACCACCATTAGCTCAGGAATGAAAAGGGCTAGGCAGCATTCATGAAGCTGACTGTTTACCTGCAGAGTCCTGAAAGAGAATCACTTCTGTACTCTGGGACTCCCCAACAGGATCAAATATTCTGTTTCTGTACACAAACCAGCCCCTGTACATAGTCCATTGTCTCACTTCCCATTCTTTTCCCTGTAAAGCACCTAATAAATGAAAAAGGAACTGTGAAAGGAAAAAACAAAACCAAATATACACACCCATTTGCTGTATTTATCTATGCTCTAGAACACGGGACCATTAGTCACTGAGTGATTATTTTTCCCCTTGAGATAGGGCCTCAGATAACTGCTTTCAGGATTAAACTCTTAAGAGTGGACTTTACTAAATCCACTTAGCTTTTAAGTTCACTTACACCAAATGTAAATAGGTTTTTTATAGAAACCCAAACTGTCTGGAAAGGGCAACTCTACCTGCTATCCCACACCTCAAACAGTACTTACCTGCTTCCACTGTGACTAGAACTACTATGAGTCTCCAATCTCTTTTCAAAGGTACTTTCTGAAGAACTCTTTAAGCCAGCTGAGTGGGTTGGGAAGAGGGTGCTCTTGCTAATGTCTTTGTTTTGCTAGGAAATGCATCTGTGGAGCTACAAGAAAGCTAAAACTGAGCTTTTCGGCCTCCTCCATTGGCTTGAAATTTTTGTGGAATCACAACCTGAGTTAACACGTCTCAGATTGCATTAAGACATCTGTCTCTGTAGACATAGAAAACCTAGTCTTCATTAGTATGTAGGCAAGGATTCTTGTATAATATCCTTGCTTAATAGGATAAGCAAGGATATTACGCAACATCCTTGCATATCCTTACCTATGAGGGAGTTTTCCCCTTCATACGTATCCTCATGGAGTGGGATGACTGAGGACCTATGGCTGTCACTGAGATTAGGGAACAGGAGTTAACAGGGAAAAAATTGCTAGGGGAGGGGTTAAGTCAGAGGACAAAGTATAGGGAAAGCTACAGTTAAGCAATAAAGATCTGTGGTTAGCTCTCAGGAAGAAACACCCCCACGTACACTCAGTGAGGCTAACTGATGTCATGTAGCTCCCAGACACCTGGGTTCTCAGCCAAAGACCCTCACAGCAGTAGTCCCCAGTCACATCCCTACTCCCTTCCCAGAAAGCATTTTGCACCCCCCCCAGTGTAAGGATTGTTGCTTCTCTGATTCTTAAATGAAAACAGCAATAGAATGAAAATTATGTTTACTTGCCTCCAATTCCTTTTCTCTTGTGTCCTGTTTCTCTTGTGTTCAGTTTTCTAGGATCATGCCCATTTCCAGCAGTATCTCTGAGATTCAACAAGGAACAAGGAACATCCTATTAATATTGACAAGATCTAACTTTTACCTTTCTGTTAAGTGTGGATAAAATAAATTATTTTGGCTCACTGTTATGTATTTCCAGTCAGCGCTCAGAGGACCAATTAAGGACCACTTGAGTGGGATCTGTTTTAT
The DNA here is from genome assembly GCA_013400175.1 of Phainopepla nitens. NCBI lineage: Eukaryota > Metazoa > Chordata > Aves > Passeriformes > Bombycillidae > Phainopepla > Phainopepla nitens. The sequence goes on from VXBQ01013782.1 coordinate 8,400, forward strand.
AACAGAAGTTAGCTAAATGTTGGATTTAATCATATATGTTGAAGCCAAGAAAAGTTAGTAGCTCATATTGCCTTCTTTAGACCACACAAATAAATAATGCTGCCCCCAAAAGCATCTAGAGATTAAATATCTACCTTTTTTTTCAGTGGGTTCTATCACTTATTATTACACAGTAAGAAATTATGTCTTATTTCACATCTGAGTTTCATAGAATCCTAGGATGTCTTGGGTTGGAAGGCAACTTGAAGATCATCTGTTTCCAAACACCCTGCTGTGGGCAGCACAGGCTGGTCAGAGCTCCATCCAGTCTGGCCATAAACACTCCTAGGGATGGCACATCCACAGTTTCTCTGGGAAACCTGTGCCAGTGCCTCACCCTCACAGAAATGAATTTCTTCCTAATATCTAATCTAATTCTGCTCTCAGTTTGAAGCTGTTCCCCTTTGTCCTTTCACTTTCATGTCTTTCACATGCTCTTGTAAACAGTCTCTTTCCATCTTTCTTGTTAAGTTCTCTTTCTTGTTAAGTACCCTTCAGGTACTGGAAGGCCATAATTAGGTCACTCTAAATCTTTCTCTTCTCCAGGGTGAACAACCCAAATCCTCTCTTTCTCTTAGGAAAGGTGCTCCATACCTCCTCTGGACTCTCTCCAACAGGTCCATGTCCTTCCAGTGCTGGGAAGGACCCCAGAGCTGTTGCAGCACTGCAGGTGGGGTCTCACCAGAGCAGAGCAGAGGGGCAGAATCCCCTCCCTGGCCCTGCTGCCCACACTGCTCTGGATGCAGCCCAGGACACATTTGGCTCTCTGGGCTGGGAGTGCCCATGGCTGGGTCATGTCCAGCCCCTCATCCACCTGCTCTCCATCTGTTCATCTTCAAGCCTGTATTTATACCAGGGATTTCCCCAACCTAGGTGCAATTTGTATGGCATTATATTCCATTATTTTTTGTTTCCTCTCTCTAAATTGAAAGGTCCTATTTAGTCTTTGTGAAGGTATCTGTTTATTTCAATCAAGTCAACCCAGATCTTTTGATAAACTGAGCAAGATTTTGCTCAAGAAAAAGAGCTTTCTCAATTCCAATAAGTGAGTTTTCTTGGAAAATAAATTAAAAAATGAGGTTATGTTACTAAAACCAGCCATTAAGACCTATGTAGGTATCTACAGTTAAGAAGTCAGGTAAGAAGCTAGGTAAGTGAGGGACAAAGTGCATCAAAATAAACTGACCTGAACTTTAAGACAGAGTTTATGTTCAGGGACATTCCTATTAAGATAGGATTGATTATCTCAGCAATTACAGGTGGTTCAAAAATCACATAAATCACAAATCTTACTGTACTTAAAAAATTATTGTCTTTTGTGCCTTTTTGCTCACATGGGCTGATTGGTCAGGTTCAACATGCAATGACATACAGAAGATTCTGTGAGTATAGAGAAGTGATTGTTGTATGACAGCTAACACAAGAACCTGCAAAAAAATCCTGAGCCAAATCTAACAGCAAAACACAGACAGAAGTGAATCCTAGCAAAACCAAACATTGCAACAATCTTGTGCTTTCTGAAACCCCCATTTTCTATGTGCGGCCAAACCCAAGAGGTATCAAGCTCAATACTTTTAACAGGAATAACCTCTTTTTTCCAACTACTGAGGACTTACATAAGAAATAATACTTGAGGGAATCATAAGTATTTTGAAAACAATTATAAGAGCTGTTGCCTTCTAAGCTGGACACAGAGAGACTCTAACCAAAAGCTTTTACAAGGAAAGGGAACATGATATTTTTCAGAAAAATATACTGAGAAAGGCTTTGGAAGATAAATATCTCAAAAAAATCCTGCCACATTTTATGCAGAAAAGATCAAGATAACCAGATTTTTAAAAATTAATAATTTTAAAGTATTCTTGAATTTAGGCCAGTATTTGAAGCAGCATATATTATTCATTTAAAAATAATTAATTTATAGAAAGGGATCCTTATCTTCCCCTACTTGTATTCATGAAGAGCCTTCCAGCAAGAGAACAGTTGTCAATTACAGGATACATGTTTTAAGCTGAAGCTATATATGACAATGATTTTATGTTTATCCCATCTCTGTATGTCACTGATTAAATGACTAAAGCCAGAGAGAGCCTATGAATTTTCAGTTCCCACCCATACCATACAGTCTGAGCAAATAAATTGTGAAAACATAACCAGCTGCACAATAAGAAGAAACACTTAGATTCAGAGCTTTCTGTCTTATATGGAATTGCAGAACACAGCTATAACTATTCAAAAATAAACACTGATCAGATTATCCACGTATTACAGTGATAGCATTACCTCACTCAATTTTTAACAGATTGCAATCAGCAGAACTCCCTGGGGCAGCAGACAACCATCCCTTGATTCATTTTCACTACTCCCTTTATAGACCCAACTTCTATTCCATCTATCAATTCCAAAAGTCAGAGAAGATGACGTGGTCTCTGGTGTCATGTCCATAATTCATATGACTGAAGGCTACAGGATTAAGGAATGAAATCCTCCAGCAGTTTTGAAGAAATATCCAATTGTTCTGTCAGAAATCTGAAAAGGGAAGGTATTTTTATTCCCAAGAACTCAAAATAAATGAATTATTTGCTCCGATGAGTTAAAAGGATCAGGCCTAACTGGAGTATAAATTTGGCAATTGGTGATTAATCAAAGTCAAGACAATTTTTGAGAATTATCCAAAGCTACGTTGAACAGAGGAGGATTTTTTGCTACTCAGATAGAAATTAAATAGAATGATTTGCTATAACATAAAATTCTTAAATTATTGGTTTTCAGGGTCAGTGTCAGGATGCCTGACATATCCATGATTTAGAGGATTATTTTTGAAAAAAAAAAAAAATTATGCTTAGATTATCTACTTTGGTTAAAAGACAAAAAGGGTAGAATGGATCCAGAAACTTGTGCTATTCCTGAGAAAAAGCCCCAACCCCAGCTTCTTTAGATGCAAGGATCAGAGCTAACCTCTCTGGGTGAAATAGGTTCAAAACCACATAAATCAGCTGCCTTTATCTTAGCCTCACTCTTTCCTTGGGTAGGTGGAATTTAAGGATTGCATGAGCAATACCATGACTATGTGCTACCAAAAGGATGCTCACCTCATTTTTTATGGCAGATCTACTACTCAGTGACTTTTTAGGGTACTTTGTTCAATCAAGAATTAAATAAAAAAAAAAAAAAACCCACATTAAAACATCCCCTGAGCTTCATGGTCAGTTATTGAATAAAACCAGAACAGCGGAAAATCTGATGGGTGTCAGTGTTGCTGAGAGGTGGTAGAAATCTGCAGCCAGAAAGGAAGACACCTTAGGGGAGGACCAAATGGAGTAGCATAGTATAGTATAGTTCCTCTTGGAAAGGATCTACAACAATCATTTAGTCCAATTGCCTGACCACTCCCAGGCTGATAAAAAGCTAAAGTCCTTTATTGATGGCACCATTCAAAACCCTCTTAAACAGTGACAGGCTCAGGACACTGACCACTTCTTTAAGGAGTCAGTTCCAGTGTTTGAGGACCCTCTTTGTAAAGAAAGGCTTCCCAGTGCTTAGTCTCAACCTTCCCTCTCTGCTTTGAACCATTCACATAAATCCCATCACTGGGTCCCAGGAAGAAGAGAACAGCATCTCCCTTTCCACATCCCCTCTTCAGGAAGCTGTTCAGGGCAATAAGGTCACCCCTCAGCCTCCTTTCCTCCAAACTAGA
>VXBQ01013785.1:18159-28337 GCA_013400175.1 Phainopepla nitens
GGGACAGGCACAGTGTGGGGACTGCCACAGCGTGGGGACAGCCACAGCGTGGGGACAGCCTGTGGGGACAGCCACAGCGTGGGGACTGCCCTGTGGGGACAGCCACAGTGTGGGGACAGCCCTGTGGGGACAGGCACAGTGTGGGGACAGGCACAGTGTGGGGACTGCCCTGTGGGGACAGGCACAGTGTGGGGACAGGCACAGTGTGGGGACTGCCCTGTGGGGACTGCCCTGTGGGGACAGCCCTGTGGGGACAGGCACAGTGTGGGGACAGGCACAGTGTGAGGCCAGCCACAGTGTGGGGACTCCCCTGTGGGGACTGCCACAGCGTGGGGATTGCCACAGTGTGGGGACTGCCCTGGGAGAGGCATGAGGGGCTTCTGGGACAGCCACAGCTCAGAGAGGAGAGGAGGAACCAGAGCCACAGTGCCAGGATGTGTAGCCCAAACCTGGCTGAGGCACTGCAGCAGCAGCTGAGCCATCAGCCCAGGGCTTCCAGGGGCAAAAGGGCCTTTCCAAAGCAAACATTTTGTTGGAAAAGAAAGTGTGCCAGATGTGTTGAGATGTTGGTGTCAGCCCCGTGCTATTGATGGAGCAGTGCTGGAAGGGGAGGGCAGCACACAGCTGTGAGTTTTGCTGCCCTTCCCCTGCACACAGCTCCTGTGCCCTGCTGTCCCCTCCCTGCCCTGAGCCACAGGGACACGCTGACAGCTCAGAAACCAAGTTTACAGCACCTGCCAGGCTGCACATTCCCTTCAGACTCTTCAGTCACTCCCTTTAACCAAAGGCTTCTTGTTTGAACACACCCAGGGAGGTGGCTGAGGTTAACCCGGCTTCTCATCATCCACACCAAGAAACTGAGTGTGTTCCAACAGCTGCTCCACTGGCAGGGAGCACTGAGAATCCATGATTTGGGCCTGGAGTCCTGCTGTGAGCACCCACAAACCCAGACACAGCTGAAAATTAGAGCAAACACCTCCAGAGGCAATCCAAGATCACCCTGGTGTTGTGTCAGAGAACCAGCTCTGCTGAAAGCTGATGGCACCGTGTCCACGTGGGATTGGAGGCTAAGAATAAACAACACAACGTGGACAGGTAGGTAAATACCCACCCTTAAGCTCCAAAGCTGGTGTGGGCAGGGATCAGCTCCCACTGGCTGAGCTTTCTCACACCTGCACTGAAGGATCATCCCTGGGCTGGGAGCCTCATCCCAGGATAAGAGTGCTCAGAGGGGAAGCTGCTTTCAGCTGCTAATGCAGAGGAAAAGTACAAGTGTTGCCTATAATTCTATATTGTCAAGTCTCTAAAGGGGAGGATGATGCCTAAGCTTTTTATATATTTTTCATATATTTGTAGCTTTGTAGATTGCTAATGCATGGCTGTAGCTCCAGCAGTTTTCCTACCCTTTTCCCCTAGATTTTAGAACAATAAGCTGACCTTCTAAACACATCTCTGAAATATTGTTTAGTCTTATTTAAGGAAGGGATCTACAATAAGGCATAATAAGAAGTGGGGCAGAGAACCCCTTGGACCAACTCCAAGGGGCTGACCCAGGGGTGGGTTACTGGGGCAACTGAATCTCCTATTAGATGTACCTGTTAGACATCCTAATTAATTAAAATTCCTGCAATTATAAAATTGTAGAAATTGAATTTCAAGTGTTCCCATCACCAATGGGACACCTGGAAGCTTCCAAATAAAGGTCTTTACTCTTCTAACACAAAGGTTTTTTTTTTTTCTATTGATTACAGGCAACACAAGCACGTCTGAACCAGGGCACCACTCTCCTTTAGTGTGAAGGTGTACCAAAAACACCAGCACACCGTGCAAGAACCAAGGCTGTGAAACAGGACACAGTGTAGAGTGAGGTATGAAACTTGATCCAGCCAAACCAAGCACCTCTTCATCACCCTCTCCAGGGAAAGGCTGCAGAGATCCTGCTGAGCAGGTACCCAACCACCTCAGTGCTACTCCATTGAAGAATCCTTTCATGAGGCACTCCAGATGCACCAAAATGTGCCATTCCACCCCCAAAGCAGAGCTTACAGACCCCACCCATGATGGGACAACACAAGCTGGAGGTTTTGGAAAAAAAAAGTAAATCTCAAATGGAAACAGATTCTTTCTTTGAAACCATGGCCCGAATTTCTCAGGGTATGTTGCCCACTGTCAAACCCTGCTTTCAGCTGCTGCCCTGTACAGGAATCCCAGATCTTCCACTGGAACAACCTCCACACTGGAGCCACCTCAGCACCCACAGGTCAGACAGGGCTTACAGGAGGCTCAGGAGAGTTCCTGAGAGCTCACAGGTGCCAGGTCTCAGCGCTGCCTGAGAGGAACTGCTTTGGTCAGCGCCAGGGGAGGCAAAGCAGCAGGAGCAGAACGTGTCAGATGTTTCTGCTGCCAGGCTCTCTCCATTCACACTCACCCACAGCAATGCCCTTGGCAGCACGGGCTGCTGGCTTAGGAAAAACTGAATGAAAATGGTGGCTATTGGGAAAACTGACATGGGAGGATATTTGCACTTTCTTTTTTTTGCTGCTCCATCAGAAGTCAAGCAGAGCTGAGCCAGTAAACTCACAGGGCAGCACTCCTTTTGAGCCTGCTGGGATTACTCTGACAAAAGTCAACCCTGCAAACCTATTTGCTCAATCATCAGCTTGAATATATATCAAAACATGATGTCACTACTGAAAACAACTGCCCAGCTCCTCAGCCTGCATATCCAGAGGCCACAAACCCACTAATTGCAAGAGGAATTGGGTAAATCTGACCAATGGCCCAAAGCCAGGCTAGAATCATAAATAAATTTATGTTCACATTTGTAGTTGTCTCGCCACTCTGTCTCCAGCTGAGCAAATGCATGGACAGATAATGTCAGAAGACATCTGAAATCATAAAACTTCTCCTCAGATCCTTGTCTCATTACCCTGCTGCCACATGGATCAGGAATCTTCTTCTCAAATACTCAGAGTTTGTGCCTCAGCCTCCTCCCTGCAGTCCTGCAGCCACCACCCCCAGCTCCACACCAGCATTTCCATTAATACCTTTGTCACTATGGCTATTACATGAGAGAGCTAATTAGCTGTACACCAGTGACCTTGATTTTGCTTAATGACAAGCACTTGGCAGAAGAAGTGCATGGCTTGTGACACCAGCCACAGCTGCAGGGAGCAGCTGCAAAGTCCCTGCAAACACAGGTAAGGCAGAGAGGAGGAACTGATCAGCTCAGTGAGAAATCAGCCCAGGAACCACTGGGGTTTTTGCCCCCACAAGGGTCACAGCAAGGGAAGAGATGAGGATTTTCTGCTTTGAGTTGGAATACAAATATGTAATTTAAGCAACTAGGACAGGAATTGGACATGGGAAAAAAAAAAAAACAGCAAACCAAACAGCTGTATTCTGACCAACACAGATTTGCTCCTTCCCAAAAATCTTTTCACGTCTTGCCTGGTCTGGTTTTGGACAGGGCACTTAGTGAGATTTCTATCTTCCTTGGGAAGATCTTCTACAATCCAAAAATCTCTGTGATGTGACATTTCACCTCGAATTAAAACCTCTTATCTCAGAAGCCAAAAAGCACATTTACTAGAACAAAAGGTTCACGACTGCTAAAAGGAAAAGTCAGTGACTTTCCAAATCAGGGCTGCTCTCAAGGAAGGCAGCAGCAGAAGCCTTAAGTGCAGCACACATGACTGAGGATGAACTTAAAAATAATTTTGGAGGAAATAAAACTGGGCCAGTGATCAAAACTTCTGTAAAAAGATAAAAAATAGCTGCCTTGAAGACGCACAGGAAGAGCTAAAAGCTTTTTCAGGAAGAAAAGCCTTTTTACCTCCTCAAACTTTCCATGCTAGCAGGGATCACTCTGAGAGCAGGCACAGTTGCAGAGTTGCACAGGAGGAAGAGAAACTCGCTGAATTAGCAGAGGATGGGACTAATTATTGCACAGTATGAGATGGAGTTGGTATCACACCCTCTTAGCACAAAGCCATTTAGAGGTTAAGAGAATCCCATCAACACCAAACTGCCCAATTGTTAAGAAGACAGAAAGCACCACATTTATAATCACCTCATCCCCTGTGCACAGCTCTGAGTACCCCAGGTACCCTGGGAGGCAGCAACATCTTCCCAAGCGGACAATCAGCCTGAAAAATTCACCCTGCTTGGGTTACAGGGCAAACAGTTTCCAGTAAGGAGGTACCAGCCCGTCCCATGCTCCTTATCAGGCTGGATTTAGGCACATCTGGTGTCCCTGCTCACACATGGCACTGCTGGTGCCTTTCCATTATCAGCTTTCTGTTTTTCCAGGCTTCAACTGCACTGAATGAAAAGGCTGGGCCTCTCAGCCACCCGAGGCCAAACACAAAACATCCTGATAAGCAATCAGTTGTCTTGGCTCTGTGTTACCTCCTGCAACACAACCAGGCTTAAGGTAAGGCTTGGGAATTCAATTCAGAGTTAAACTCACAGAGAGAAAAATCAGCATTTTCAAGCAGATCAGACTAAACCATGACACAGAGCAGAATTCCAGCTCCCTCCTCCCCGAGGGCTGCAGCCTCCCTGGGCACCAAGGACACTTTCTTGTCTCAGCAAACATTTCTCTAGAGTGTTCTGAACGCTGAGAGGTTCCTTGGTTTGCACCCACAGCACCTCACTGGGTACTGGGAGCCCTGGAAAGCAAACCAGGAACCCATCTGAGAGGAGAAGAGGCCGGGTCTCTGCCAGGGGCTGAGCTCCACCTCTGCTGAGGAGCTGCTGTGCTATTTCCAGCTCCTCACGGGGACACTCAGTAAAGTTTAAATGCCAGCTGCCCCATGCTCTCAACAAATCCAGAATGCAAACCGTGGGCACTTGCCAGGGAATTTCCCAAATCTAATCCTCAAGCAAATAGCAGATGAAAGAATGCTAGAAAGAAACTTAATAAATACAAGCACTGGTCCAAAGCTCCACTTCTTCGTCCTGCAATCATTTTTGTTTCCAGTGTGCTGAAACAAACAGGTTATTACCCAATTCCAGCTCAACTGAGCAGCTGCAGGGGAGAAAAGGGCTCAGGAGGTCCAGGAGAAACAAGAAGAGCCCCTTTAACAGCCCCTTTCCATCAGTGAGGCTGAAGGGCTCTGGAGAGGTTCCCCAGGGTCAGTGCAGGGCTCTGCAAGCCCAGAGCTGCAGTGAAGGAGCTCTGGCCACATTTTCCCCCTGTAATTTACCTCTGCTGCAACAAGAGGTTATTTAATATTCCAGAAATGGCACACACGTGTCTGGAGCTGAGGAGAAGTGGTTGGAAACACTTTGCATCCAGCAGCTCCAGAAAACTGATTGCTTGGTTCTCCCAGCAAAGTGCAGCACAGCAACCATGACTTTACAAGGGAAGACTTTAGACTCTGTGAAGGGAAAATGCCACGTCCTGTGCCCAGTCCTTTTTTCCACCCTGTCTTGAATAAAGAAAAAGCAGATGCCTGTTATTTTACCCACAATAGCTTGGGGTTCTGCCTTGCCATCAGTAATTCCTCTATATTAAAATTTTTAAGAGTAAAACAAGCCATCAAAATGTACTGGTATTTCCGAACTAAGACATTGAGTAAAGGATTTACATCCAGTCTTACATGCTTTGGTGGGCACAGCATGTAAGAACTCATCACCAGGGGTTTGGTGCTGCACCAGCAGCAGCTGCTGGGACCTGACAGAGCTCCTTCCTCATAAACTGCCTCATAAAGTCCTGCCACAAACTGCTTCATGCTCTGGATCCACCCTGGGCACTGGGGCACCACAGGAACCATTACCTGGATGAACAGCACATGCTGAACCACGGGAGCAGGACACTGCAGACAGAAAAGTAACGGCTTTTATCAGCCTTTAACAGCTGGCAGCTCTGTGGTTTCATGTACTTCCCATTGCTGCAACAGCTATTTTAGGCAAATGAGCATCTTAGAGATCACCACAGAAATTTCCCTGATCACCAAAGGAGGATATTAAAGCAGCTAAAGCCAAAACTGCAAAGCTGGTCAGAGGTTTTGCTGCCTAAATCACTTGAGATTCTGCAGCTTCCTCAGGCCATTCCCAGATGTGATTTCTTTGCTTTCCTCCTTACCCACCATGCTCTCTAAATTACTTCCAAGTAATTTATAATCATGGTCAGGAAGGGTTGGTAGTCAGCAGATCTCTCTTACTGGTGGGAGCTTTTCCTGACTCTGAGGGTGTCCCCCAGCCCTCACGAGCTGCATGTGCCACCCTGTGACTGCAGCAAGGGCGCAGCTGCAGCGCAGCGCTCGAGCACGCAGCGCTGCTGCAAAACACTTCAGGGCAAGGGAGAGGCAAACAGAGCAGGAATGCAGGGTCTGCTCCCTTACAGCAGTGCCCACGCTGCAGCATTTGGGCAAGAAATCTAAGCTAAGGGGGGGAAAGAGCTCTTTAGCTTCAGGGAATTCCCCACAGTCCTGTGCTGGGCAAAGGCAGAGCTGGCCTGACTTGCCTGGTGCAAGCCACAGAGCCCATTCCAAAGATTCCCGAATGGCACAGAACAAATCCCATCTTCTTGGTGGGAGAACTGCTCTGTCTCATCTGCCCACCTTTTCTGAGGAGAGGGATGGGTCTCCTTGAGATAGCACATCTCATTTCTGCCATCCTGACCCCAGGGAGTCTCTCACCCCCTGGCAGGATGACCATAGCTGCAAAGGCTTTCTCTGCCCTGCCTCAGCCTGAGTGCAGGTCTCTGATGGTGGGGATGGACAGGGAGGAGTCCCAGTCCTAAACAAGGAATCCCAGACAGCCCCAAGGCCAACTGCAGAGCAGGCAGGCCTCACACACAGCGCAGTGCTGGGTCTGGGAGCTCTGTGTGCTGGCACAGAAGCAGCAGAACTGCGTGGAAGGGGTAATGCCAAAGGCATCTTCAGGGCCAGGAAGGGATTCTGAGCTGCTCACATCCAAACTAGGAAACAACAGCCCCCAGGAGCCCAAGTGCTCCCAGCCCAGCCCACGCTGCCACACCCACGAGCCAGAGGGCTCCAGAACAAACAAAAACTGCACCACCAGCCTGCCTGCTCTCTTCACTTACCCAGCAAATGAGAGAGGGCAGGAGTCAAGGCAACCTCACCTGGAAAAAAAGGGATGTAAGGCCTAATCCCTGGAATGGAGAGGCACTCCTCCATCCCTCCTCCACTGAGGTGCAGCAGCACTGATGAGGAGCTACACAGCCTTGTTTCTCCTGGCTGAGTACCTGGCCTGCCCTGATAAGCACCTCAGTGCTACACCCTGCAGCATTTTTAATTCTGTTTCTAAAGCCTATCTCACTTACCTGCAAAGGTGACTCCATCCTGTACTGAGGACAGTTTGCCAAATCCACAATCTGCTATCCACTCATTTCTGTGCTGCACATCTGTTACACATCTACCGGTGAGACATGCTCTGCACTCTCCTCTGCAAACAGGTCTCGTTTTCCACACAGGTTTTCCTCTCTGGTAACACCTCTGCTGTTGTTAACTCCTCTCTCATTTCTCCTCTCGTCCTTTTTCACCCTACTTTCAGAGGTTCCCAAAGCTACTCCTCAGCTGCAGTTCTCTGGGGTCCCTGTCACAGCGAGACACATTTGTGAGACTTCCCCTGTGTTCAGACCTGTCCCCAAACCCCAGTCCAGCTGCTCCTCTGCTGACACCAGTTTTTATTTCTTCCCAGCAGGACTGCACGTTGCATTTCCTCTGGAAGCCATATCCTGTGTGCCTGTTACTCCACAAGCTCACAAGCTTCAACACGTGTCTCAAAAGAAAACGTCACAAAGCAGCTGTTATAGGCAGCAGGGGATAAACCTCTCCAACAAAATTAAATAAAAGCCATTTTGGCAAGGATTTCCACTGCAGTGCTGAGAGCTCAAATCCCAAAGTGGCACATGAAGTTGGAGCAGTTGGGCTTGTGGATAAACAGGGCCTTTGTCACACCCTGAGAAGGCGGATCTGCTGCGGCTACACCGGCACCGGTTACAACAACAACAAAAAAAAAGACAAGAACCTACTTTCAAATAAGGCCAGGAAGAGGTAAAGGCAGCTCACCGATTTTATTTGAAAGCATTAGATGTGCTCCCATGAATAATTACAGGCTGGGGAACACAGCCATGCTCAGAGGCAGCAGGCAATGCCCGGGCAGCTCTCGGGGAGCCCCTGAGGATGTCGGGTTCCAAACACTCCCCAGCCCTGTACCCGCCTGGAAGCAGCAAGAACTGAAACCACCTCATCTGTTTGCTTTTCCAAGCTAAATATAGGACAAAGGAGTGAAAGGCACAGATGGCGAAAGCTCCACAAGTTTTTAGGTTCTCCTGCTCTAGGAGTTTAAGCTGCTGAAGCACAACACAAGGCTGAGCCTTCTCAAATACCTTCCCAAGTGGGCAAAGCCCAGCTGAAGGGATCCCTGCCGTGACCACCACGGCCATCCAGTCACACACGTGATGTGGGATCACAGGAACAGTCAGGTGAAACACCTCATCCACATTTCCCTGATCAGGCTGCCTCTCCTGACCGCTTTATTGCAAATTTCCACACTGAAGAGCGACAAAAACACACCCCCGTGCAGAAAGGACTCCGAGTGGAGACACAACAAAAAGAACAAGGAATTATTTCATATGCAAATGTGAGCAGGAAATAAAGGCAGATTAATGATTCAGTAGCAAAATTCTTCCAGGCAAACGAGCGTGGCTGAAAGAAAACCCAAAGGGAGGGTGAAGATGAGGTATTTGGAGGAAACAAAACTGGAAGAAAAAAACTTAATCTTTTTTATACACCATTAAACTGGGTTCAAATTACATTTCTGCGAAGATCCATAATCCGTGTGCGAGTGAGGGGCAGGATCAGGTCGATCCCCCAAACAACAGAGTCTAGCTAGTAAGAAAATAGGCAGAGATGCTGAATGTTTTGGGACTCCTTGTTCTCCTTGGAACTGCCCAAAGGATACACAGGTGAACACCAAGAACTGGCCCAATCGGAGGGAAAAAGGGGCACTTTGGGTAAGAATATGCTGCAACAGTGGCAAGGAGAGACCAAAATGCAAAATCAAGCAAGAGCACCAGCAAAATTGTATTTAGGTAGCGAGAGTTGTCCATGAGAACAACACCCACAGGAGCAGCACCCAGGATAACGCCCAGCTCCGTTTCACCCTCCATCAAGAACTGCTCTCACCCACCTCTCCATGCTATAAAAAAATTCAATGCCTCCTTTCCAGGAGGCTGAATCTGTACCGACCACAACACATCTGTGCGAGGTGAACGAGACAGAAAGCTCGGAGGCTTGGGATGTCAGGCGTGGCAGAAATCCATTGAAACCAGCACCCAGGGCAGCTCCAGCAGCAGCTCCATCACTCCTCCTTCGGGACAGTGCCGGAGCACGGAGCAATTGGTGACTCCAAGACGGACCCTGCACTGCCCACTCTGGGGGTGTGGGGATGGTCTGGGGCTCCAGACACTCCCAGGAACCACCTCAGAGGGCTGGGATTCATGGATCACACCAGCACTGACCCCACACAGGTCACTTCAGGCCCCTGGCTCTGCACCGGAGCGTGTCCGGCAGCAGGGATGGAAAGGACCCGCTCAGGAAGCGGAGGACAAGCGCTGTGCCCTCACCTGCACCCTCACGGGCACGGCGCCTCGCTGCTCTGACCCCGCAGCGATCAGAGCGAGGTCGTGCCCGCAGCCGTGAGGTAACCCAGGCAGCCCTTTCCTCGCCGTGAGGGCAAAGCCAGGCCCCGCTGTGCGCCCGAGGCCCGCCCCGAGCCGCGGCCGAGCGGCATCTCCCGGCACGGCCTGCCGCAGGGAGCGCCCGCTTCTCCTCAACGCCCCTCGCAGCAACCTCGCTGAAAATGACCGAATGCAACGCCAACACCCCCCGGGGCCGGTGTCACCGCGCGGCTGTTCGCGTTCCCCTCTCGCCTCCCGAACTTCCGCTGCCCGCGGCCGGCACCGGCACTGGGCACCGATACCGGGCACCGATACCGGGCACCGATACCGGGCACCGGGCACCGACACCGGGCACCGGCACCGGGCACAGGCACCGGGCACCGGCACCGGGCACCGGCACCGGGCACAGGCACCGGGCACCGACACCGGGCACCGACACCGGGCACTGGCACCGGGCACAGGCACCGGGCACCGGCACCGGGCACCGGCACCGGGCACAGGCACCGGGCACCGACACCGGGCA
>VXBQ01013788.1:0-12060 GCA_013400175.1 Phainopepla nitens
GCAGGGAGGGAGGGAGGAAGGGAATGCAGGAAGCAATATCTGCTTTAATTCAGTGACTCTTTTGGTGCATCCACCCACTGTGTGCAGAGCTGGGTGTGGGCTGTGCCCTGGAGCAAGAGGAGCTGCAGCAAGGAGCCAAGGGCTGAAGAGAGGAAGAGAGGAGCTGTCACTGCTGCAGGTCACATCCTCTTGTCATCTCCACGACTGGAGCCCTTCTCCATCCTGGCCTGGGTGCAGGTGAGCTGATCTTGACACAGGCTGTGCAGCCAGGTAAGGTTTGAAAGGCAAACACAGGCTCGGGGTTCTTCCTATCTTTGGGGATGACCTTGGGGGTTGTCCCATTGTCCCACCTCCCCTTCCTGGGCACCTCCTCACTTCCTTCCCTCCCCTCTCCTCCTCTCCCCAGGGGCTGGGATATTTGCAGAGAGGTATCCGAGTGCTAATAACCCACATTAACCCCCAGGGCTAGGGGATGTCAGCTGAAAGCCTGGAAATTTCCAGTAGCAATTTCTAGCAAATTTCCTCCTAATTTCCAGTAGCAAAGATCAGCTGGGAGCTTCAGGGATTAGAGCAGTGGGTTGGAAGGGGGAAAACGAGAAATGAAAGAGGAAAATAAACATAAAAGTCATACAAAACAAATAGCTGGCAGTAATTCCATTAAATCAGATGTTTTTAAAAGGAAATATTAAAATATTAACTATGTAATTAAGTATTTATTAATTAAAAGAGAAGCCAAGCCGCATTAAGCTGAGCAAGGCCCAAATTATGTGCAAGTTCTTGCTCAGCTCAGCCAACCCCATGGACCTTGTGTCTCCCAGGGCCTTGGGCTCAGGTCTGTGGGAGAGACAGGGAAGCAGATCCCTGAAGTGAGAAAAAAAAAAAAAATTCCCTTAGCATTTCGAGTTTCCTGCTCTCCCAAGGTAAGAGCCGCCCATGTTGGCTTTTCCAGTGGCTCCTTCCTGCAGATCCCCACAGCTGGGCCTGCAGCGGGGCCACAGGCGAGGCCAGGGCCGTGGTTTCCCTGGCTGTGCGTTGCTACCATTCCTCCAGCTCCTTGGAAATCCCTCCTCTGGTGACATCCAAGCGTGCTGGGACACCTGTGCTGCTGTCCTTGACCTCCTGAGCTGCAGGAGCTGGGTGTGGAGGTGAATCACTAAGGCAGAGACTGGGATGTCTCAGCGTCTGGTCTGGGAGAGACCTCGGTGTCCCCCTGCGAGGAGCTGGTGTCACCAGGCCTGTGACTTTGTGGCTGGAGCTGGTGCCAGGGTCACATTGAGCTCTCCCAGCCCTGTCCTGGGGAGCATGAGCTGTCTGGTGCCTCTGACAAACTCATCTGTCACCGAGTGAGGGCCATGGGCTGCGAGACACTGCAGAAGAGAGAGAATTAAAGAGGGAGAGAGAAAGAGCAATCAATACATTATTTAGCAGCAGGAATGCAAATGACAAAAAATTAATGAGGCCTCTCCCCCCCCCTGCACCCTTCCCCCAGCCCTCCTTTGCTGTAAGATTGCTGACAAATTCTCTGGAAAATATCAAAACAGCCGGAGGGTGTAACCTGCCAGAGTGATGCACCATTATCTATTATTGATGGAAACCTTGACAAGTTCCCTTTAAAAAAGGAGAGAGAAAGGGAGGGAGAGAGGGGAAAAAATTGCATCTAATCTTTGTTTTAAAGCTACAGTTGCTCATTTTCTCTTCCCTGAGGGCGGCTGAGCAACAGAAGTTGTCACCGTGGTGTCACCGTGTTGTGATGCTCCCTGAGCCCCAGCATGGCCAGGAGCCTCCGGGCTGGGCTCGGCTGGCAGGGAATCCACGGGGTGCCTATGGAGGAGGAATATTTGTTTCTTCCCCTGTAAAGAGTCTTTTAAGCCTCATTTAAAGATGAAATAGGGCTGAGCTGGCAGAGACGGCACTGGGGATTGTGTCTGGGGAGAAGTTGGGGGCTTGGGGTAAGAGGGAGGGAGAAGATGATCAAAGCAAACCATGTGGTAAATCTGGGAGGGGAGAGCAGCTGTGGGACAGGAGGAGAAGGCTGAAAAAGTGACTGGGGGGGGAAATATCCAGCCCTGAAGTCCCTGAAGCATATTAAACCCTGTCCTGAACAGCAGAGAGGCGAGAAACCACGGTAGCCAGCACAGAGGCACTGTCAAACAGGCTGGCCAGTGACACACTGCAGGGATTAATACTTAATAAATGTCACCGGCCTCCTGACAGCTCCTCTGCTTTTGGCCTCTTGCAGCAAACCAGCAAAACCCTCCAAATAAACTATGTGGAGCAGGTGATCTCAGCTGCTCCTGTTATCCCATCACCTGAGCCAGGGGTGACCTGCCCCTACTCCTGCTGGTGCCACCATCCTGCCAGTGCCACAGAGGGGGCAGCTGGGCTGTGTTGGCTGCAGCCCTCCCTGTCCCACCCAGCCCTGGGGATGCTATCAGCTGCAGGGCAGGGGGACAAGCTGACATAGCTGATGCTACAGGAGCCCCCCAGCATCCTTCCCTCCATCCACCTTGCCCTGAGTTTATAACCTGCTTTCCTTTCACTGCTGTGGCCCTACTGACATCCCCTGCTGCCAAGGAGATGTGCAGCTCTGGGGAGTGAGAGCTGTTGCAATGTGGGCAGGAGCCTGGGCTCCCACCTGTGTCCTTGTGCCTCAGTTTCTCCAGGCACAGGCTCTCACTTTGAGGTCCAAGATGAAGGACACCTCGTAGATGAGAGTTATTGTACATTGTTGCTTTTTTTATAGGTCCTCAAAAGAATTTCTCTCATCTCACAGCCCAGTCCCTCAAGGATGCTTCCAGGATCTATTCCAGGCAGCTCCTGTTTCCCCATCAGTAGCTCTAGGCCTGTCCTCAGGCTACTTAACATTGAAGGTACAGGAATTGGCCCCAGAGGTTTACATCCCCACCCTACTGTCCTGTCTTCAGCAGAGGCCATGCCAGAGACCTTAGAGGCACAAAATCCTGGGCAAGACAGTTTGTAGCTTATTAAATTTAATCCTGGCAAACACCGCTGTTGTTCCAGTTTATGCCCACTGGCGTTGTAGATCCTGCTGAACTCCACGTTCCCGTGAATCTTCATGGCAGGGCACCCTGCAGCTCTGCTCGTTCTTGGTTTGAAAAGTACCCTCCTCTAACTGCATTGAATGTCTTCTGTTTTGATGCTGCAGGGGCAAATTTGTGCTCCCAGCCACTCCTCTACCTCAGTCAGTGCTTTGTATGCCTCTGCCATGCCTTCCTTGTCTTCACCTCTATCCCATCCCCTCTTCTTCTAAAACTAAATAGCCTTAAGTCTTTTTAATCTCTTCTCATGGATTATTGATACTATTTGTTGCAATTCTTTGGATCTTTTCCATTTCTGCTCTATCCTGGCTGAGATGATGGGGTGATGAGCAGACTCTGCTGAAGGTGAAGTTTATAAAGTCACAGCAGCTCTGCCGCCTCTCCCTGCTCTGTCCGAACCCGCTCGCTTTGGGAAGGGACAGCTCCTGCCCATCACATTCCCTGCTCCTGGACCTCCCTGCAGCAGTGCCAGGCTGCTTCCCTATGGTTTTATCTCTCAGGAGGAGCCCCCATCCACCAGCAGAAGGATCCGTGGTTTTCTCCCTGTGCTTTGTTGCAGCAGTTGAGATCTGCAGTCGCGTTTCCCAGCCCCTGCTCCTTTTTGAGTTCTTGATTGCTCAGCCACTGCTGGGGCTCACAGAGCTGTTTTGAGTCCCTCCATGCCTTGTTGCTACATGGTCCAGAGCCTCTCTGGACCCTCCAGACACAGGAGGTGATGCTGCTGCTCCCCGTGGTCCCTTAGCAGCATCCCTGTGTAACAGGGAGCAATTGTGCTCCCCTTCCTTGACTCGCTCCAGCTCTCCCCCAGCACATCCACAGCCTCAGCAGCTCCTTGTGTTTGCAAATCCAAACCCACCGGGGGGGATGCAGGCGGTGCACAGGCTCCTGTTTACCTGGGGAGGTAGTCCAATTTATACAAAATTATTTGTGTCCTCCAAAGATCTTGTAACCCCAAAGGGTGGCAGGCAGGGCAGGGCTCCCCACTGCCTTCTCTCTGTGTCCTGCTCTTGGGGGTCTTGGGAGGAAAAAGCCCCTTTGCCAAAGGGTTCCCCCCACTCAACCAGCTCGCCTGGATACTTATTGGTTAAATATTATTATTAGTTAAATCAGTTAATTTTATTTTTCTTATTGGAAGGCACCCGGGCTTATTTCCTGATTTTATCCCTTGGGTTTCCTTCAGGTTTGGCTTTTACTACTTTTCCAGCTTGCTGAGGGGTTATTTTACTCCTGTTTCAGCCACAAGGAAATGAGTCTTGATGTCCATCTGAAATGTGCTGCATGCTGGGTTTTCTGCCATCCCAACCACAGCAGTGTCAACTTTATCAGAAACTGAGCTAAACCCTGTTCCCCTTTAAGCTGTGGAGAAAACAGGATTTGGTCCCATGCTAATTGTACTGAAGGCTGAGTGACTTTTTTATTCTCTTCTTATTCCTTGGTTAAATCCAGCTGTCCCCTAAGCAATGCAGGAAATATCCCCCAAATACCACAGCCTGCAGGGAAGCACTGAATGCCAAAACAAGGTAACAAAGCTGGTAAGAGCAATTGGAGAGGAGATTGCTGAGATGGGGCTGCCAAAGAATTGAGAAGCTCCAGCTCCTGCAGTGGGACCCCCCAGCCCAGGTAGGCAGGCTCTCAGCTGACAAGAAAATCAGCATTTCATGGAGCTGAAGGTCACCCTTGGGCCAGCTGTGGGGGGACAGAGAGCAGCTGCCGTGGTCACCATGGTGCTGGAAATGTCATGTCCAGCCAGAGCATTCGTTTTCCTTTCCTATTGTCTGTTGTGCTAAAGAAAGCTTTGTTGGCAAATGGACTTCATGGGAAGTTTATTTCCCTGCTGCTGACTTTGTGCAAAACAAAAAATAAAAAAAGAAAGAAAGAAATAATAATAAAAAGAATCTGACATAAATTCCCAGGAGGAATCAGGAGGTCAAGTTTAAAAATAAAATAAAATAAAGGAAGGAAGACAAAAACTACACCAAACAACCCATCAGCACCAGCTTGACGATGAAGAGAAGTGCTGTGGGCTGAGGAATAATGGTTTGAAGTTTGCATCCTTATCAGAGGGACGTGCCCCACATTTACAATGCTCTCTGAAATGTATCAGGGCTTGTGCAGCATAATGGGAGCAACATTGGGGTCGGTCAGTCCCTCCTTCCAGGCCAGGAGGGCCAAAATGAAGACTTGCATGAGACGTTGCAGCTTGTCACCCTGCATGAGAGGGACCTTGGAGGGGCTGGGTGAGAATCCCTAGGTCATGTTCACACCAACTGCCAGGGTGGTTGCTGTGCTCATTAATGAGCTCCAGAGATGTGTGTGCCTTTCCTGTCTAATTGCAAAGGTGAAAGGGCTATTTTACAAGAGGGGAAACTGAGGCACAGAGAGGCCAGCCTGGCCCAAGTTACCTTTTTGCACCGAAAGCAAGCGCGTTCCCCGTGCACATCCTCCGTGCTGCTGCCACTCTCTGTTCAGAGGCAGCACTGCCTTTCCCAAGCCTGGATCTCCTGCAGTCTTCAGGATTCAGCACATCTCACTCCTGACCTGCCACAGGCTCGTTTATTCCGTGCTGGGCTCCCCAGGTGGATTTGCCAACACAGCTCATTCCTGCCCTGCAAGACCTCTGCTATTTCAGACCACGGCTGCCTGCAGCTCCCCCAGGTTCCTCTCCCCCATCCTTCCTGCAGCTGCTGTCAGCTGTACACACCGTGTGGAGCTTCAGCAACATAGCCAGGTGACACTTTGGCTTGGGCACAAGGTCTCCCCACCTGGGATTGGCAGGGAGGGGAAACCTAGGCTGTCACGTCCAATTACATTTTTCCCTGGGTGACCTTTGTTTCCATAACACAATTTTTATTATTTGACTTTGTAATATTGATTTTGATTTCCTTTTTTGATTCATTTTCATTTCACTCTTTCCTGCAGGGAGTGACTTGGTTCACCTTCAGCATCTGCTTGCTCTGTGGTGTGAGGCAGGAAGGGTCACTTGTCCACGGAAAATGACATGGAAGAAAAGTAAGGTTTTAAAGAGGGCTTGTGTATGACCTGGGCTTGCTTCTGGTGCTCTAAATTGGGCCCCTCCATCCTGGTCCTCCTTGGCTTTGTGGTGAGTTGTCTCCCTCATCCAGAGGTGGATGGGAACTGCATTGCAATGAGGCAAGTATGGATGTGGAGCTCCTCCAGTCTTTGCTGGCAGCAGGAGCAGCAGGATCATCTTCTGATTGAAAGGGAGAGTTTGCCACAGAAATGTGTCCATCTCCTTGTGTTCCATCTTCAGCAGTGACCAATAATGATGCTTCAGATGAAGGAAGAATTCAGTTCTCTGCAGCAGGCAGAGTCTAAAGTACATTTCTCACAGTCCTGGTATATCCAGCAGCCTGTGCCATGAGACAAGAAACTTTCCTCTGCTTAGTGCCCAGAGGTTGGCCAAGGTCTGTGATGCAGCATGGCACTGAGTGATGTTCAAGCCATCCAAAGGGGATGGGCTTGGGACCATCTGTGTCTCTGGGAAGCTGCCCTCATTATCTGCAAGTGGAAAAACTGCCCAAGATACCCTGTTCCCTTCCTCTGAAAGGAGGAGGCTCTTCCCACCAGTTCTGTCCTCAGCAACACAAACTCCAGAGCCAGAAGGGTCAGGACAGGCTTCAGAGACCCTGCTAAGAGCTGCTTTTACCCTTCAGGGACAGCACAGATGGACCATGATGTGGTCAGCAAAGTCAGCAGCCGAGCTCCAGCCATGCACAGCAAAGATCTTTATTCAATTACCTGCCACGATCCCAATAAACCCCAGGAGGATCAGCCATCGATGTGAACTTGCAGGTGTGGGGAGGCGAAAGGACAGCCAGACGTCTGACCACTGAGGAAGTGCTGACAGAAACACCTTGGAGTGCCAGACACCTTGTTAGCCAGTATATATTGTGCTGGTGGTTCACATGCTTATGTTTCCACTGTGAAATATAGTCCCCAGCAGAGGGAGAAGATTAAACCCGAGAAAGAACCTTTCCAGCCTTCTCTCCTTCCACCCTCACCTTCCTAATTAGTTTAAATGTACAAAGGGTTTGTCATAAGCTTTTTAATCTCTCTCACAGTTTTTCTTTTTAATAATCTCAGGGCCTGGGGTTCTTCTCAGCGTCCCTCCTCAGATGCACCTCATCTTCCTGTGGCAGCATGAGGCCAACAATTTTTTTCCCCTATTTACTTCTTTTCACAAAAGACTAAGAAAAATACATCAGAAAGCTTTACTTTAAGCTGCCACTTTAACAGATATATGTGAAAATGCAATTTATTTATTTTTTGATTAAACCCCTAGTCCCAGTAACCTGAGTCTCTGCCCACCTGGCTGTTGGTGTTTTACAGATGGGGAGCCCTGAAACATTGAGTGACCCACCCCAGACATCCAATGGGTTTGTTGGTCTTGGACTGGAGATTTGTCTGGGAAACAAAATAAAACAACAAACCAAAGGTCTGTGACCAAGCAGGAAGGGACCAAGGTGTTTCAAGGTCAGTATGCTGCAATAGGACAAGGAGTAATGGCTTTAAACTGACAGAGGGTCAATTTAGATTACATATAAGGAAGGAATTCTTTACAATGAGGGTGCTGAGGCCCTGGCACAGCGTGCCCAGAGAAGCTGTGGTTGCCCCATCCCTGGAAATGTCCAAGGCCAGGTTGGACGGGGCTTGGAGCACCCTGGGATAGTGGAAAGTGTCCCTGCTCGTTTCAGGGAGTTTGGAACTGAATGACTTTTAAGGGTCCTTTCCAACCCCGACCATTCTATGATTCTATCACTCCTTGTCCCACCTGCAGACACAGAGGACAGCGTGCACCTTTGGGGAGCATCCTCGCGGCTGCTTCCTCGGGATAACCACTGCCGGATTCTCTCCTCTTCCTCGCCCCGGAGGCTTCTCTTCTTCCCTTGGCGACTGTGGGGGAGCCGGCGGTGGCCCCCAGCCCCATGTGCCGGCATATGCTGCCCTCTAGAGCCAGCACCCAAATCTCGCCTTTTTAAAAGGAAAAGCAAGTCCTGACAGTTATGTGTCAGAATGGGAGAACCAGTGGAAGCTCCCCCGGGGCTCGGCAGGGTGAGACCCCTCAGGGGGACCAGCCCTACAGCCACGGAGGATGCACACGGAGAACCTTGATAATCTGCCCAGACCATCAACTCTCCTTAAAAATAATAACTTGTCTCTCACTCCAGCACACAGAGCACAGGGGTCTGTCACACAGCTGGGACCACCAGCCAGGTACCATCAGCTGAACACTGACCTTTCCTCCAGGAGGTGAAAGTGGGGATTTGCCCAAAATCAGTGCCTCCCATTTGCTTTTTTTTTTTGCTCATATGAACTCTGACACAGCTCACATCACGTATATTTTCCAGGGGACTGACAGAGCTCTGTCCCTTTCTGCACCACTCCTCTGAGTCTCTCAGCCAGAGCATGCCCTCATGACTGTGTGTCTTCTTCCCCAAACAATTCCTCTCCTCCACCACATACTGGCATCCCACACCTATTTTTTCCACCCCTGAAGACCTCAGAGGAGTTGCAGCCATTAACAGCAGGTGAGAATCTTGCCCTTCAGCTTTAGTTGCTTCCATTAAGGTTTTTTTTTTCTCCTCTTCCCAGTGGAGGGAAAACTTTCCAGCTCACAGGCTGCGCAGGGGTGGAGCACATCGGGTCACTGTGGGGTTTTTGTCACTTGGGGGTCTTCGTGCACATTGGATAAGGTTTTTTCAGCGAGCTTTTGGAGTCTTAATCAAACTGCAACTATCCTGAGCAGCAATGTTATCAAGGCCAGTGCTGCTGCAGGAGGCATTGTGCAAGAGGGCAGCTGGCTAAAATGCATTTCCCTAAATTATCCCAGTTATTCCCTGCTACTAAAGCCCAATCGGACAGCTTTGTTTGGGGTGAATGGCCGCCACCTCCTGGGATTTCTGCAGGGGCAGGCACAGCAGGACCTGAGCCCTGATCCCACTAACTAGAGGAGAACAGGAGAGCAGGGCTCTCAGGATGGGAGCAGCCCGGATTTGGGCTGAGCCCTCACTAGAGGGCAGGAGCGCTCTTTAACTCCGCAGCTTAAGTCTCGTTGGCATTTCTTGCACAATTTCCCCCCGTTCAGTGGGTCAGTTGTACAGTTCAGTGACTCACTGCAGGAAATGACCCCGTGGGGCTGCAGTTTGTGTCCGCTGGCCTTCCCTAGGTGCTGTCAGCCCGTTTGGGGCAGCCTCCAGCGAGGGGTTCCACCATCTCCTGACTGTTCCTGGCAGGTTTTGCTCCCAGGGAGTTTCTCCCAACGAAGAAATATTTGGGAAAGGAGGCTCTGGATGTTGCCCCCACATCTGGCATGTCTCTGGCTGTAAGGTGAACTTTAGCACTGCGCTCTCATCCGATAACAAAGCAGGTACCCAACATATCTTCATTTCTTCTTCCTGATGCAGCATCAGCACCTGAAAAATTGGCTCTTTGTAGGGTGTTCCAGCTTTGCTCCCTCTTGAACCAGCTACTGCCTCCCTTTCCCTCTATCCAAATATGCTGCAAGAACCATCCCTGTGGGATCTCACATTGCTCTGTAACAGCCTGAAAAGTGACATCTCTCTCCACAGATCTCCTCCTGCTCTCCTGGCCGCAGCTCTGCCCTTAACAACACACTCACATGGACAGAATCAGCTCTGAGGTGTTTTTCCTCAGCTGACTCCAGGGGATATTTAGAAGCATCAGGTTTTCCCAGTGTTGTGAGTTACATCTCAGTGCAGAAACCACAAGAGAAACTCCAGCATCCCCCAGAAGGCAACACATCATGGGCACAACAGGGCTTTTTATATCAGAGACTGTGAAAAGACCTTCCAATTTAGTAGCTGTTCTGCTCATATCTCACATTATTGCACACACGCTCCTTCTCCCTTGCCCAAGTCTGAAAACGGGAGGGTGTAAGAATAGCAGCTTGTTACTTCATCTGTCTGCTTCCTGTGTGTACTCCCAGTCGGGTCTGCTCTCATTAGCATCACCTGCTGCAGCTCCTCGTTACTACTGCTCACTAATATGGGTGAGTCAGCACAGCTCAGCGTGCCTACAACAGCCACCATTTACATCTGTGTGAGCCAGAGGAAAACCTCTACCTAAATATTTATTTTTTTTTAATTTGATTTATTAAGCAAATGCACTAAGGAACTCTCCACAAGCCTCCCAATGAAAAAATTAATGACAGAAAAATGCATACTCTGCCTCTTAGACATTCCCTCCTATACCTTCTGCTGAGCCCTGGGTTGTGTGAGATATTTAAACAGGCTCATGGAGTTACTTTCAAAGTTGTATGGAAAGCTTACAGAAATGGCAACCTTGTGAGTGATTCATTTGATAAGGGAAGTAAACAGCCTCTGACAGCTCACCAGGCTTCAGATTTATATGCCCATAGCACATGACTACCTGTGAGTCATGGGTGTGATGTTTGTCCCTAATTAAGTTGTAGAAATGAGTTCATTTTCAAATAGGACCATAATTATTTTGCTATTGCCTGGAGCCCTCCCCCTGGGCTCTGCTGTCACTTCCCTGTGGAGTGAAGCCACTTGTCCCCAGGGAGCTGCCACTGCTCCCTGGGCTCAGATTAAAGTGAGTGTGTGGGTTGGGATGGCAGACACGGAGCTGAGGGTGTCAGGGAGCAGGAGCAGGATCTCACTTGTCTGTGGCTGCTGTGGCGCTTCCAGCAGCTGTGCTGGGTAACCCGGGGTCACGTTTGCCACGTCTGCCCTGAGCGTGGATTTGGGGTGTTTGTAGATGCTGTGAGGATGCTCTGAGGCAGCAGCACTGCTGTCCTGTTGCAGACAGCTTTGCACAAATCCCACCTTTGCTCCCTTTTCACGGAATCATTAAGGCTGGAAAAGACCTCCAGTATAATCAAGTCCAACCCTCTAATGAGTACCACCATGCCCACTAAGCCATTCCTATTCATTTTTTGAACACTTCCAGGGACAGTGACCCCACCACTGCCCTAGGCAGCCTGTTCTAATGCTTAACCACCCTTTCCATGAAGAAATGTTTCCTAATACCCAATCTGAACCTTCTGGCATAATTTGAAGCTGTTTCCCCTTCTTCTGTTGGTGGTTGCCTGGGAGGCTGACTCTCACCTTGCCACAACCTTCTTTCGAACAGTGGTAAAGAGTAAATTGTAATTGACTAATTTTAATTTTGTTGCTGACCGTTCCAAAAGAAAGATTCTGCCATGGCAGTGAATTTGGAAAAAGACAGAACCTGTGAGGCCTGAAGAGATTCTGAAGGACCAGGAGCATCAGCAGGACATCCCTGGGCAGCTCAGGATGGGGTTCCCTGCTCCTTCCAACCCTGCATCCCAAGGATTGCATTTTGGGGGTAAAACCTTCTGGGTTCCTAGGAAAAGACTGAGGGAGTTGAGGCTGTTCAGCCTTGAGAAGAGACCACATTAATGTATGTAAATATTTAAAGGGGGGTGCCAGAAAGATACAGCCAGGCTCTTCCTGGTGGTGTCAACCACTCGGACATGAGGAAACGGGCAGAAACTGATGCACACCACGTTCCACTTGGACACGAGAAAGAACTTCTTTCCCGTGTAATAACCACACACGGGAACAGAGAAAAGAAAGGGTGTGGAGTGACCCTCAGCAGAGATATTCCAGACCTGTCTGGTCGCAGTCGTGTGCTCTGAGATGACCCTCCTTGAGCAGGAGGTCGGACCAGCTGACCCACTGCAGGCCCTCCCAGCCAGACACATCCCGGGATCCTGATGCCCGACCTGGGACTATGATCTTCATCTCGGGATCCCGACGCCCGTGCCNAGGATCCTCATCCTGGGAACGTGATCCCCATCCCCGTATTCTGATCCTCATCCTGCGATCCTGATGCCCATCACGGGATTCTGATCCTCATCTCGGGATGGCGATGCCCGCGCCTCCATCCCGGTCCCACGGCGGGGTTCCGGGCCCGCGGNACCCTCAGCAGAGATATTCCAGACCTGTCTGGTCGCAGTCGTGTGCTCTGAGATGAC
>VXBQ01013792.1:8208-60706 GCA_013400175.1 Phainopepla nitens
CCACGCCGCCCGCCGCGCCCCGCCGCAGCCGCCGCCCCCCGACTCCGAGCTGCTGCGGCGGCCGGTGTACGCCAAGCCGGCCCTGGACCCGGGGGCGCTGGGGGAGCTGGGCCGGGCGGTCAGGCTGGAGCTGAGCCCGGCCGAGAAGCGCCGCCAGGAGGAGAGCATCCGCCGGCACCAGATCAACATTTACCTGAGCGACCGCATCTCGCTGCACCGCCGCCTGCCCGAGCGCTGGCACCCGCTGTGAGTACCGCCGCGGGCAGCTGGGGCCGGGCAGAGGAGCCGTGCCTGCCGCTGCTGTGGCTCATAGAGCCGCTCCGCCAAACTGGAGTGTCTGCAGCGGTCAGCCCGGGGTAGTCGTGTCTCTCTCGAGTACCCCTCGCTCAGGGGCGTGGAGACTTTTGGAAACTTTCCCGTCCCAGACGCTCTTGGATCACAGCGTTCGCTCTCAGAGTTAAGTCGATTGGTGACTTTGCCAGGCTGCCGCACCTACGCAAGGCAGCACAAAGTCGAATGTGCAGGTTGTTTTCCCACGTAGCCCTGGTAGTGTGTTTTCAGTCCTGAAGTTACGCTGCCCTGCCGTATTTCTCCTGCTGCTGTCCCCTGGGTAAGTCACCATGGGCAGCAGCATACTTTTTCAGTCACTCCCAGCTTTACAAATGTTACGCTTCCCAGACTTCAGCTGTGCATTGTATTCAAATGTCTTAAGACACACAGTTTAAAGCAGATTTTTTAATCAGCAGTTTTACCAGGAGTGAGCTAGAAATGGTGCTCACAGAGGTGGGTAATGATATTCAGAAGTGGGACTGTGGTTGATCAGGGATGTATCGTTGCTGGGACAAGTTACATTTACAAATTACATTTGCAGTTGTGGCACCAGTGGCAGATAATGGCATAGGCAATTGTGAACGAAGAGTTAGGTAGTGTTCGATGAGGTGGCTCTAGTTTGCAGGCAATGGTTCAGTGCATCTGTGAAGCCAGTGTGCCACAACAGGTCTGACTGTTGTGTCTTTATGCAGTCAGCGTGGCACCGTCTTGGGCTCTCCTGTGAGTGAGCTGCCGGCTGGCGAGAGGAAGGGCTAGCCAATTAAGGGGATATGCTAGCCATCACAGGGGGTGGGATGGAGCCACGGCTGCTGCTGACTCCTCACAGCCCTCGCTTCTCTTACACTTAAGCTTGGTTTCAGCTGGTCTGTTTCATTGCAACAGGTTTGTACGATGTAGTAGCACAAAGCTGTGGAAAAAGCAGGGCTTTGGCTCTCCCGTGCATTCACTTCACGCTGGTGTGTCCTGCCCAGTGTTTCACCAACTCTAATTGTAAGTGATGAATCTAAAACATGAATCTTATGATGGCGTCCAAAAAGTTACATTGCAAAGGCAAGGCCTTTTCATCATAAGTTTATGCCTGATGCTAGGCTTGTTTTGCTTAGTTATTATTCCCCTCTTATAAGCACTCTGTAGACCATAGGTAAAAAAGGACCATTTTTGTTTAATTTCCATGGGAAGAATTAAATAATTTCAGTGAGTTATTTTGGACTTCTGCAATTTCTCTATGACAAGCTGTTAGAAGAAATGGAAGGTCACAGTTGTTGAATAGGGGACATTATAGATGGGTGTGGGTGACCATTCTAGAAATGAAAATAATTTATATAGATTTTGCTACAACAGCAGGCCTTTTTTGATTTGAATATATGGATGCTGAAATGACAAAATATATCCAAACTAAAAGAATCACGGAAGCATCAGTGACATAATCTCAGAGATAATTGCCTACTGAAGCTGGGGCTGTGTTGTACTGTTGGCAGGTTCTTCATGCCTTTGTGCGCAGTTAAATCTAAATTATGGCAAAAATGTCACAGAGCGTCTCTCCAACTCACACAGCAAGTGTAAAAAACTTTCCTAAAGGCAATTTTGCAATGAAGTCTAACTTCTCTCAAGAAGGAAGACCATGTAAGAGATTGAAATTAAAAAAAAAAAAAAGAAAAAAAAGTATCACCAAGCCTGCAGCCATAGAAAATGCATTGCACTTTGTTCCAAGATCAGAGGTTATAAAGTTTGAAATTTCAAGTTTAGGGAATTTTTTTTTTTTTAATTTTATTTTAAAGTGGGTAATGCTTGACTATATATGACCTTTGATGAACATTTTGGTTATGGGTGAGGCTACCGTGATGGGAAATTAGTAATGGTAGATGGCAACTAGCCTTCAGCAATCCACCAAAATGATGCAAAGGCTAAATTTTAAATCATGTGATCAGTGAAACAACTTTGGTACCAGAAGATCAGAAGGTGGCAAATACACCATTTTTTTTAGTGGAGGACCAGAGAACTGTATGCTGGCAAGCCTTGAATCTTTTCCAGGATGTTATCTACGAACTGTGGTAAGGGAAAGAATTAGTAACAGATGGGAGGGTGCGATCTATTGAGAAAGTCAACAAGGCTTTTGTAAAGGGTGACGTGTCTCACAAATCTATTTGAGTTCCTGGAAGGTCGTAATTATATGGATAAAGAAGTGTGTTGTTACTTGATGAGTTCCTTAAACAACTGTGAAATAATGTGGAAATTCCTTGCATTTACAAATAACTGAGTAGAAGCTGTGAAGCATTTGTTTTCGGGTTTTTTTGTTTGGTTGGTTTGGTTTTTTGTTTGTTTTAAGGAGTGAAGGGTCACTGATAAAGTTCCACAGAAACATGTGTTGGACTCAATTCTTTTCAACTTGGAGCATGGCTTTCATGAAGAAGTGACTAATTTACAGGTCTTCAGTCTGAAAGACAAGTGGTCTGCTGGAAGTGTGTCTCCTGCAGGGCTGCTGCAATGCATGATTAAAGCATGAAAGTGGATAAAACAAATTCTGCCACTTCCCTGTTCCAAAAATCCATTTATTGTAAAGCATAAGGAAGTCTATCCACTAGAAAATTTAAATCAAATATCCAGGAGATATTGACAGATACTATGCTTGGAGACTGTTCTGGGCTATGGGCTTTTGGTCTGTTTCAGCATATTCTTGTGTGTGTGGAGCAATCTGGAAATTTTAGATACCAATAAAATGGGAGAATAAAAGGGAAACAGAGACAACATTTCCACCACCTGGATGCCCCACTGCTCCTTTTACGTTAATGTCTTCCCACTCTGATCAATGAACCCACTCTCTGTGTGGGGTGAAAACATTTGAATCCAATGAAAACTAGAGTTCTGCTAATAAGATAGTATCTGAACCAGTAAGCTGTTAAATGTGATATGCAAGATGATTGCACAAGGTGTTGCTGTATAAGAAACTGATGCCAAAAATCTTTTCCTACTGTTACATGTTGTACATCCAGGACTTGCCGTGGGAACAGAAGTGTGGCAGGTATTTGCCAATATTTATGTCTGGTAAAACTGTACAGAAAGAGAAGAATAGTTTGGCTGAGATTACTCTCTCAAATAATGTATTGATTGATGATATTTGACTATGAATCCAGGAAGTTTCAAATTTAGATATTTCTCCTACTAATATATTCCTCAAAGTGAAATATTCAGAAAGTCATTATTCCTTCTTGTTCCCACCACCGTAACTTGCTTTTTTGTGATGACTGATCCTGTTTCTATGGACTCATAGACCCAAAGAACTCGTCAACTACTATTGTTTCCTTTAGAGAGCTTCTGCTTCCTTTAACTGTCTGAGCTTGACATCAGCAACTGATAATGTGTTTTATCACACAGGAATTCTTTAGTTTTATTGAAAGTATACATCTGAACAATTATAAAAATGTCAATTTGGAAGAATCTTATGGATAAGGATGTGAGTTACTAAATTATGATACAGTTTGAAGGAGGCTAGAAGTGAAATAAGCCATAGGGCCAGAGAAGGATGGAGGTTGGAAAGAAACTTTGGGGTATCTAGTCCAACCTCAGGGCCTCCAGGGGTGGAGATTCAACAACCTTTGAACACCTTTTTCAAGGCTACATCACAGCCACAGTGATTTCTTTTTCTTTTTTTCCCTTGATCATAAGGTTATCTGCATGGCCCAGCTTGCCTTCCCAACATCTACCCTTCGTTTCTTGAATTTGTACTCATAAAAGGAGCAACAATTATAGGAGGTTTAACACCAGCAAGCGTCTTCTGTCAGACTTTGACCTACTGAGGGCCCTGTTGAGGCTGATGCTGTGTAAGTGTGGTGTGCTGAGCTCGGGTCCATGGGATTTGGCTGCTGCTGCTGCCCTGCCTTCCTGCCCCTGCAACAACAGGTCTGCATTGTGTCCCATGGGGCTTCTCGTTTTGTGCTCGTTTTGCAGGACTGTAGGGCTAGACAGACAACTGATACCTTCTCTTAGCCTTTTTCAGTTTATTACAATGTGTTAGGAATACATTGCCAGTTTTTCTACTTGGGTTCTTTTAGATTAAGGGCTATTTTCGAGCATTGCTCCAGATTTTAGACATTCTAGCTTTTTTCTTTTTTTTTTTTTTTTTCCTTTCTGTATTACAGTAGGGATGCATTGCTCACTTATTTTGGGGATAGTTTCTGTAAAAGCACACAAATTGCCTTTTGGCTGACTCTTGGTACAAAAGAACAAGTCAGGATTAGGCACTTTTGTGGTACCTCAGCATTTCATGTGTCTCTTTCATGGTACAAGCCTGATTCAGCCCTTGGGACTCATTTTGCTTGTGATCACAAGGAAATGGGTTTTTAATTCTTTCCCATCTTTTCTAAGTAACCACAAAAGCCCCCAAAATATTGAATGTGGTCAGCATAGTATTTTTCAGCTATAAAAAAAAGTGTTTTAGAGATTTGTTCTTTAATTCTAGGTAATCCTCAGTGTTTTGGAGAGATTCTTTATATAATTTTTTTGTATATGTGTGATTTTATGTATATGTTTAAGGATCTGTGCATATCTCTTTAAGTGCCTTTATATCGATAGCTAGATATACACAAATGCTCAAATTCCTCTGTCACCATCATTTATGCCTGTAATATTATTTATTTTAGGGGAATATTATGTTTGATTTAAGCATAACAATCTTGTGCTAAGATTTTTCTGTCTCTCAAAACTGATTTTCCTGTTTGTTTCCGTATTTGAATTTGATTCTCTGAGTATCTCTTTCTTCTATGGTTTGTTTTGTTTTCTGGGCTGTAAATATTAAATTATACCAGGATGTTTGTCTGATAGTATCTTGCTACCAAATTCTCAGAAGAAGCCTTGATACTAGGTTTTGGTTCCTTTTCTACTCCAAAAATCACAGCTACTCTTGCCAGGAGTTTTAACCTGACCCTGTTCTGGGAAAAGGTTCAGCAGCTGAGTGTTTCCCTCCTCAGCCCACACTGAGTGTCTGACTTCACCCAGGAGCTTTTCTTTCATCTCTTACCTAAAGGTCAAACAACTGCAGTGACTTTTTTTTTTTTTTGGCAACGCTCATAGGAAATAGAATTCTTTGAAGGGGTGAGCTGCAGCAGCTTGACCTTTCTGCACATCTCTTCCCTATAAACATGCACCTGATGGTGCACCTTATGCCCAGAGCTGGCTTTGGCATCATGGGTATTCCCATGCTTAGCATCTGATCAGAAGACACAGCACACTTCTTACAAGCAAAGGCTTTGCATTAAACACTTAAGACTGTGTTTGGTCTAGTCGTTTTGTAACAGTATGCTCACTTGTTTGGTGTAAGGATTTTTTTTGTTTGATTTCTGAGCTTTTTGGAAATATGTAATTGGTTACTAGCAACTACGTAAATCATACTAGGTGTTAGTCATTACTTTAGTGTTAGTTGGCAGGATTTCTTTCATATATAAACAGGCTTTAGACCTTCAAAACAATATTTCTCTAGGACATTTCATTCTTTCCGTATACAGTACGTGGGGTAAAAATAATTCTTCACTATGGTTGTTGGTTTTTGTTTGTTTGTTTGTTTGTTTGTTTGTTTGTTTTAATAAAGGGCTTGCATTTTATAGTGGTACAAAATGAAGCAATACTTCCAGGCTTGCATTGATATTTAGGATATTTTGCTACTTTTGTTTCCTGTCATCTGTAAAAACACGTCACTTTTCCTTTGTCATTATGCTTTTAACAAACCCCAGCAAATATTTTCCAGAAGAGCTCACATGATTATTTTTCACCATTTTTCTTTCAGCTTCTGGTAGACTTCCTCAACTTCCTTTAACGTCTAGATTATTGCTTGGTTTCAGCTGATTTAATTTTTAAATTGAAAAAGTTCCCAGATCTGTGATTGATAGTAAGCAAAAATTGTTTGTTTTTAATTCAAAACCTACTTTTATTGTAAACAATTGTCTATAAGAATCAGGTGCATCCACATCTTCTTTATAGTGATGAATACAATAACTTCTTTTAGTTATTGCTTTGCAACATATTTTTTCTTGTCCTGAATCAAATTACTCACACTAAAGTAAGTTTTTGAGTGTAGGTATAGGAAACAGTATGCCTCTGTGGAAAGGTTAAGTGTATCTCATGATCTTGCAAGAAAACATTTGAGCAAAATGTAACCATTGTGTCAGCAAAATATAATAAAAGTCAAGTGGGTTTCCCCATTGTCACATGCAGAATTTCCTTCTCATTTGCACATCCAGAATCTGGGTCAGTTAGGAACTTCTGTAGCCCTTCTCTAGCGATTTGGAATTAGGAGGCTCTATGGATTTCCTAAATTTGTAGATTTTAGGATACAGATTTAGTCAATTCTCCTGCTTGGTCTTTCCAGACATTTTTTTCTTAATGTATTTTTAATCTGTCTTAAACAGATTTGCTTTCTGTGCCCACCTCCTCCCCACCCCTCAACTTCTTAACAAGTATTTTCCTCTGTTTCAGACTTTGTTTCTTGCATCTCAATGTTTGTATACAAGGCAGCACAGCCCACTATTATCTGAAATCTTAAGACAGCTTTTGGCAGTATGTCTTGTCAAGACCTTCTTTTCATTGGGAGAATTTCCATAGAACATTAAATAACCTGGAAAACTGTTTCACAATCAAGCTGGCCTCTGTTTCCAGAGACTTGATCATATCACAGTGTTTTAGACTGTACAGGGGTGCTTCCTCTAACATGGTTGGTTTCAGGGGATATAATTTAGGGAGCTTTTAGCCAGCCTGCTGTGCTGGGGCAGGCAGTGGGGAAATGTAGGCCTGCATCCTGAACTCACCTGCTTAGGTGTTCCACCTTTGCTCGGAATTATCTGGCCATTCTGGCAGAACCTTGCTGATATCTGCTTTGCTAATCACACCAAGACACACCTTCTGTAAACTGTCAATGCCTTTTTCTGCAATAGTTGAACACATGTGGCCTGTTTAGGTGTGTAAAAACAGGTGGAGCCTCTCCATGCCCAGATAAACCATTATTTATTTTTAATAAAAAAAGAAAAAAAAAATCCCTGAACCGACAGTTGGATCAAGGTAGTCTTATGTGAGAAAATAAATTTGGCATGAAAAGTTGGTAGTGTTTGGAGGAGATAAAAATAATATTTATCTTACCCTTTAATTCCACTGGAAATGTTACACTTTTGTATTGCAGGCTTTGGTTTATGTTGCTTTTGGCTCTTCTGCTGCATTTTATCCATAGGTTGTTCTCCCACAGAGAGGGCTAAGGACTGGATGTTCAGCTATATTCAGCCTGGAGTAAGGGACATGGCCTTGGTAACTGTGTAGTGTGGCGTAGAACCCAGTGCTGCCCCCTGTGTCGTGCTGTAGGGCTTGGGATGCTTGTGCATGGATGTGCAGAACCCCAAGCTGTGTCTTGGGCAAAAGTAAAAAAGGGGATAGAAGATCCCAATACTGCTGTGTCCTCTGCCATAGCTTTGAGAAGGTGAGAGGTGTTTTCTCTTGAGTGAAGATGCTTGGCAGATTCCAATGCCCACATGGCTGTCTCTGCAGTTTATGGAGTGGGAATGAAGATGGTGAAACTAGATTGAGATGTCCATTGATCCTGCCATTCATTCCCATCAGCCTCATTTCCTTACAGCCTACAAAATGCCATTTTTCAGCATACCTCTTACTGAAAGAGCAGTTTAAGTCACTGTTTCAACTGTTCAAATTAGGAAGAGGAAAGGAAGTGGTGGTGTGGCCAGTCAGTGTGTCTATGGCCCATCATAACAAGCCCAGCCAACCTGGTTCCTAGCCCACCATGTGAAAGCCAGCCCGAAGCAGAACCCTGACAGTGTTTCCCTGGTGACACTGGGATGGGGCGTATATGTCACATACTGTAGTCACATAAATCAAGATAAATCAGCTTCAGCAGTGACATGTGCTGTCTTGCCCTTCTTGGGAGAAGCTGCACAATCCTGAACTTGCCTATGGCATTCACGTTGAAACTTCAAAACCAGAACTTATGCACTATACCTTCTGAAAACGTTAAATAATTTATGAGCGGTTTGTGTTCGTAACAAATCTTTGAAAACTTAGAGAACATTTCATATTTTTTTCTTAAAATGTAAGTAACCATGCATATAGAAGATCAAATTTGGAGATTAAAAGTCTATTTTCCCTTCTGTATCATTGTCACAGTTGTGGTGAAAGTCTTAAATAAGAGCATGTCAGCAACCATTCCTAATTAACTCGTGGCAGTGTGCCCAGTGTGCACACATTCATGCTCTCTCTCCCTGTGTATAGATACACATCTCTTAGAGAAACAGCTCTTTACAAAGAAATAAATTGAGTGATTATATTAATTGACACAAATGTTCTTGAAAACAGCCCATTTAATTTTGTTTAGGCATTTCCTGAGTGATGTCTCCTTAGTTTCTAATAAATAACCTATTGTAAACCTGCTAACAGAAGACTGTGTAGTGTAGTAGATTCCAAGGTTAATTTATTAAACTTGTCAGCTGTTTAATCTCGGTTAGACTGTGACTTAAAAATGCAGTGTAAAAAAGGCAAAACCAAAAACCCACAGAAAGTTGGATGTATGATAATACACTTCTACATATTTGGCTTCAGTTTGCATTTTGTGGACTTAGATGTTTAAGTAGAAGCTCTAGTGAAACATAGAGGAAAGATGGTACATAGTGAACGTGGCTTTGTCTTCAGGTACATACCAGCATTATTTTCTCTTTCTTCCCATCTAGAGATTTAAAGATTTATGGGTGAACACATTTAGAATTCTAAAATACGGATGTTGTCTTAGTGTAAATTGATAAGAAAGGCCAGAAGACGAAGCTTTTGTTTGTTTTATGCCTGCCTTATGCCACAGTGATCAAGTAGCAGGGTCCCGGGAACACCCACCCAGTGTGGCAGAAAGTGCCTCAGAGAAATGAAGGATAATGCAGAAGCAGGATGCTGCTGGAGCACTGTAGTGTCCCCATCTGCTCCTTGGAAGATGGTTAGGGCAGTCCTGGCCATGTTTTCTCTGTGTGTCACTCTACTGTGCACAAGGCTTCTGCTTGTGCATTTTCTAGTGAATCTGCAGGGAGCAGGAGTGACTGGAAGGCAGAGACTGAGCAGGTGTCACTTCTTTGCATTGCTACCCGTTGTGGTTATTATTCATTATATACCAGTGTTTGTCATTGATATCTGAGTTCTCTTTAAAAGTATATGTATTTATTTTGTTGCCTCTAGAAAAGCCTCTTGGATGTGTTGGTAACAGGTTTTTCCTTAGTGTCTGATCCTGGTATCTGATAACTGTTACCAAAATCAGGTTGACTAGAGATATGTGTGCTTCTCTGAAGAAAATGAAGTTGAACCCACTCAATATGCACAACATGTCAATTTTAATTTAGATAACTATTTATTTTAAGATACATTTAATTATTACAAAACAGTAATGTTCTTGTGATTGAATAAGATAAGGAGAATAGTGAAAAAATGTTGGACTTCAAATGCATCTGCATTTTTTTTCTATGCTTGGGAATGTCATGCTTACAGGCAACTAATTTCCTAATGTCTGCGTTCTGTTTTTAGCAAGCATTTGGTAGTTATGAGGACTAGGTTTAAAGTGATGTGTCACAGCCAGTGGTAGGGACCATAGGTAGTTTCCTATAGTCATTTAACTTTTTTCATAGAAGGGCTAAGCAACCGTTCCAGGCAGGAGGGAGGTGGGGATCCACTGAGGTCTCTTGGGCTGTGCTGGATCAATGGCTTAAGGAGGGTGAGGTGAGTTGCCTTCTGGATCTGTCTTTATGGACCTGCAGAGCCCAGACAATCAGCTCAAAGGTGACAGGTAGTTTTTAGGATGAATAATGTGAGATGCAATTAATCCTGTCTTAACAGGATCCTCTCTATTGCGAAGGACAGTGTTATGGATTTCAGAGTGACACTAAAGAGCGCCCTACTCAGAAGCCAAAAGCAGGTTGCAGTATAGTATGCATAAATATACATTCCCAGTATCTGCAAAAATGTATTTTGGGACTGCTGTCACCAGTTGCTGTCATTTAATGGCATACCATAATTGTGATATGCATTTGTTTTTCTGAATAATCCAAAGTAGGAGTGAAATGATTCACTTGGAAAGTAGGAGCTGGAATACTTGGCTGACACATGGAGAATAAAAGTACATCTTGAAGTTTGTAAATGTGAAAACAGAAGACGGGCTGTTAAGGCCCTTTTGTGGTAAACAGGAGTTGAGAAATGGAAAAGATGAGTTATGACCACTAGGCTTTAAATCAGGTTTTGTACTCATAGTGGGTTTTTTGAAGTTTTTATATCTTGTGAAGTGGTAATGTTTAGTGTCCGTATGCATGCCACTTAATTGTTATTCAGCAACACTTCTAAGCATTTCCACTTCAGGGATTCATTAGTTTTTAAAAGATTTTCTTATGCTATATTTTTTCCAGGGTTTAAATGCTTTGAGTTTGTAATCTCCCATGTGGGATTAATTTTTAAGGCTTAGAGAAACTCTTTCATTACAGAAAGATAAGGAAAAGTGTGCTTCACTTTAGCAACACTATTTGAGACTGCTAACAGTTGAGATCCTCTAGCAATTTAGCAAGAAATATGTCTTGGAAATAATATCTGAGATAAACATGCAAATCTGCACAGAAGTTGAATAACATCGGGTTTTTTCCTTTTTTTTTTTTTTTGTTTTTTTAATAAGGGTATCAGGGTACTGCCCAGATCAGGGTGGCCATGCTGGCCAGCAGCCTGCCCTGCTACTATGGCAGGTCACTTCTCTGCACTCCTCTGCTGCCTTCCACCATGGAGTTGGTAAATTAAACCCATTTTTTTTAGTGCTGGCCTCTTAACTTTGGAAACCTAAGAAACGTGTGCTGTGGTATGTCCTGTAGTAGGCTGACCTTTTCCTGCAGTGTGGGGTATGCTCAAGGAAGGAGGCAGCAATGCACAGTGAATCACAAACAGTGTGGAGATTGCCTTGCTCTGTGCCAAATTATGTTTCCCATCTCCAGCATGTAATTTCAGGCAAATCTGTGGAAGTCTTTAATTTATAATTAGACTTATAAGTTCTTTAGCCCTTTTGGGTTTCCTTTCTTTAAATGGAATACAGCATTCTTATTCCATGAATTTTTCTGACATATTTTTCAAAGAAAACTTTCTTGGTGTTTTGGGGTTTTTTTTATTTATTTATATTTTCCTTCAGTTTTCTGAAATGGGTATGTAGAGATCCAATTTCCATCAAGAAATGAACTTAAAATTACCTGGTACAAGTGACTGATATATGTGGATATTTTTTCTCCTGGCAGTACTGAGCAGAAATGTTTTTCGGTAGGCTAAAGTAAATATGTATTTCTAAAATTGGATTCATACAGTGGGTTTTTTGCATTAAAAATAAAGAAGTTAATTAAAATGTCATTCGTTACTCCTTTTCATTTTTTATGTGTCAATACATGAATGTCTGGCTAAATCAATTAATTCTGTCACCAGGTGTTGATGTGAGACAGTTCTCTCTGTGAAAGCCCCTCAGGAAGAGTTACAGCCTGGAGGGACAGGCGTTTTTGTACTTCACTAGATCAGTGTGTGTGTCTATGTGTACCTACCTATGTAGATATGTCTGTATGCATGGGTGTTAAGCAGCCTTTGGGTGCCTCTTTTGCCCAAGTGTCATTTGTCCTTGTTGCTTCCTCATTTTCAAGTATTTGTTACAGAACTACTCTACAGACTTTTTGTTTTCCTTTTTGAGAATTTTAGTTTTAGGCGTGATCAGATTCAGATTTTTTTTTCTTTCTGTACAACACATCTTAATGGATACTGTCTAATCTTCAAACAAACCTATAGGCCTTTTTTAATTGCAGACACAGCAGCCTCAGATAATTCGTTAAAATATTCTCAGTGTGCTATGGGTAAGCATTTTGCTTTTGTGTGTATTTTCTTAGTATTTTGAGGAATTTTTGTGCCCCTAAATTGACCTAAGGGATTTTCCTGTTGCATTTTCTACTGATCAGTTTAAATTTCTCTTTTCAGCTCCCCATAGCATATGCTCTGGAGGACTCGCTGCTGTTCTGATTTGGGAGGAGGGATGTCCTACCTGGTTTGGTATCTGCTGTGATTTAGCAGTCCACAGAAGTTGAAGTCTGTCCTTCTGCCCCTTACAAGCCTCGGTGACACCAGGCAATAAAACCTGCCAATATGGAATGCTCTAGGCAAAGAGGAGAAATTGTAGAAAATGCCGTCATTATTTTAAAATTCTTCTAAACCAGGGGATTCTTTTAAGAATTTATACATTTGGCTCAGCTGTAAGTTTCCTGGCATCCTTATGTTCATTTAGGGAAGTTCATATATATATTTATAGGAAATACATTCTGGAGCTTAATCCAAAGGTTTGCAAACTTTCAGGCTCTCCATAGAGCCAAACCCATGCATTTCTATATCTATTTTAGGTTTTTGTGGATGTCACTATTAGATTTTGCCAGTTGTGTGGTCTCTCCAAATTCTGCTTCAGTGTACATACATTTCAGTTTTGTTGCTGGTTGTTTGGTTTGGGTTTTCTTTCTCTTTATATGTTGCTGTTCCTTCACAGTTATATTTTTACTGTCTAGCACTTGTTCTATTTTCCAAAGCAACAGTTATCACTAGTTTATGTTACTGTTTTTACTGCACTTAGGTTTTCCATTTCTTTTATTTTTTTTTCTTTAATCTGAGGCACATTTTGGCCATTGCTTGTTCTTCTTTTTGAAACTGTGCAAAGATAGCTACTGCAGCTACACCAGCCCAGAATACCTCCTATTATTTTTCTTTCTAGACGTTTTGGTAGTTTGTGGAATTTAATTCATAATGCTTCTGTGGAAATGGAACCTGTGTAAGAGCAACTTCCTAATGTCTTCTCATACAATCTTCCACACACAGTTCTTTTAAGATCCGTTCTGTGTTCTTGCTTGCAGTTAGTAGCTAGCATACAAATGGTTTTGAGAATTGTTTCCTGGAAATTAATGAAAGCTTTTTCACTTGTACTAAATGTTATTCCCCCTTTACAGATGCAGAGAGAAGAAATATGATTATTATAGCCTGCCAAAAACCTCTGTTGTGATAGCTTTTTATAACGAGGCTTGGTCAACACTTCTGCGAACTGTTCACAGTGTTCTTGAGACATCTCCGGATATACTTTTGGAAGAAATTATCCTTGTAGATGATTACAGTGACAAAGGTAGGAAGAATAAGTCTAAATAATATTGGTTGTTGATGAGCTTTTTTGGTCAGCCAGTTCATAGGAGAAAAAGTTATGCTGTTCAGGTCACATACTAGAAAACTGTACAACAAAGGCCTTTCACTGACAAGCAGTTTTTCTTGTAGTGTGCCAGTGAAAAATTTGGCTTATGGACCAGATTTAGTTTGGACTGGGGAAGCACATTTGCTGTGTTGTAACATGAGTGCTTGTGTGTATAGATAGACTACAGTCTGATCAGAGCACTTCAGGTTTCTTGAGTTGAGCAAGTTTTGATTGCAACAATGCACCCCTGGTGTCTCATATAAGGACAGTGACCTAGTTCTTTAGTCCTGTTTGAACAACGAGGACATAAAGGCAATGCTGGCATTTTCCACCACATGTGAATTGTGTTAAGAATAAAACTTTTATACAGGAAGTCTTAAGTAACATTTGAGAAGCACTTATCAATCTGGGAATGTATTACAGAGGTAAATGTGAAGCGTTCAGTTTCTTAAAAGTGACCATGATTTGTCTGTGTCCAAATTCTGTGCTTTTTTCTAAACACGTGTAGCAGAATCTGAGTTCAAAATACCACAATCTTTAGAGCCCTGCTATAAGTAATATGCTAGTGAGGAGAGAGCTTCCTATAACATGACATAAATCATTGCAGACTATATTATTCCCTCTTTTTTTGTTTGTTGCAGAACATTTAAAGGAGACTTTGGAAAACTACGTGGCTGGCCTACGCAAGGTGCGCCTTATCCGCGCAAATAAGCGAGAGGGGCTGGTTCGAGCCCGGCTGCTGGGGGCGTCTGTGGCAAAAGGAGACATCCTGACTTTCCTGGACTGTCATTGTGAATGCCACGAGGGCTGGCTGGAGCCACTGCTGGCAAGGTGAGCTTATGCTCTGGGCTGGTTGTCTCTCCCATTGGAGAAGAAGGGGCGAGACAGTTTGGCCCACTTCTGCATTGGAAAAATGACTCATGGTTCACCAAAGGTTACTGCAGTCTGGTCCCTGAGGCACTGTGAGTGTTTGGTGTTTGTCTCCTGGCTGTGGGGAAGCAAATGCAAATGGAAGTTTGAAATATCATGACATGGTGGTTTTCGTTTTGTTGTGGGGTTTTTTTTTGTGTGTGTGTTTTGTTTTGTTTTGTTTTCATCCTGAGGACCAAACTGCTCTTTTTTCTTCAGACAGTGGAAAGTTTTGGGTTTCAGGAAGATGAGGCCTCACCTCCAGCTTTGAAACTACCTTGGTAAAAGAGGTTATTTCTGTCAGCCTGGTGGATGAGCAGAAGGTCTGGAGAGATGTGTGCCCTGGAAGGCAGTATTTGCATAAGCAAATTGGAATACAAGCCAATAAACTCCATCTTCTTAGTCCTGAGCAAATCCACCTTTCCAGACTGGTTCTGAAATAAAAGATCATGGTGCAGGATAAGGAGGAGTTAATGTTGTGTCAACACTGACTGTTACTTGGAAACCATCTGTCCTGGGACGCTGTGCTTTATGGCTGTGTAGTCTCTTGTCTATTCTGCAGATCCATCAGGCTGTTCAGAAAACTTCTGCTAATTAGAAGCAAGCAAACAAACAACAAAAAAACCAAGGAACCTTCCCAAATCTCTAACAAAAAACCCCTAGAAACAAGAATACTTGCCTTCTGTTACAGCTGAGAATATTTATTGTATTCTTGAAGCCTCATCCATGTGTAGCCAGCAACCATACACACACTTTTCTTGATGTGAGTTCAGCCACTGGTACCTCACCACAGCACCTGCTGTGCTCCTGCATCACATTACAAGGGTCTCTTGCTTTTGCCCGTTTTGCTAACAGCTCATGGCTTTACTCCCCTGGATGCCATTAGCAGATACTGATAGATACAGATCCTGAATCAGACCTCCTAAATATTGTATATAGAAAACCAGCTCTCTTTAAAAGAGAATTAAAAGAAAAAAAAAATCTTTCCTCAAGGCCAGCACTTTGATTTGGATCCTGTTAAGATTCTCACCAGGTTCTGTAGACTACAGGACCAGAAAAAAAAAGCCCTTTACAAACTGGAGAGAGCCTTCCAAAAGCACATAGTGTCTTGATGTGTGTGAGTCCTCCTGATTCCTAGTGGGA
This sequence comes from Phainopepla nitens, assembly GCA_013400175.1. Lineage (NCBI taxonomy): Eukaryota > Metazoa > Chordata > Aves > Passeriformes > Bombycillidae > Phainopepla > Phainopepla nitens. Next base: position 23,831 of record VXBQ01013792.1, read on the forward strand.
CTTGTGTTCCCAAATTCTCTGCATCCCTTTGAAATTGTATCTAGAATACAATTTCAGTTGGTTTTTTTTTTTTTTTAATTATCATACTTACCTTGTTTCTAAATTCCACACCAAGTATATTCCAGACAGCTGCGAGCTAACTATGCTAGTGTGAAGAATGGAGAAGGGATAAACATCAAATCATAGCATAGGTTTAACAACTGTCCCCTAAAGAAAGTGTATGTATGATGGGAGAGACAATGCTGATTTCTTCACCACTTTAGCGCACCACTAGATGGCAATCTTGAGGAAGGATTGGGATTTTTTTTTTTTAATCGCAATAATCCACCTGTAAAAAGTTAGCCCTCTCTTGGAATTCCTGCCGTTCTTGCTGCAGATGCAGACCTACATCTCTAAGGGGTTTTTCTGCAGCATATATGACTCAAATGTATGGCAGCAATACAACAGTGTTAGCATTTTGCAGTGCAAACATAGTTGTATTTGTAAGCTGCCTGTGCGTTGTACCATCTAGTTAATTCTTAACTTACAGAAAAGGTGATGGCTTTTCACTTACTTCATTCCTTTCATAATTGAAATAATATGCCAGCTACCTATTTTTTACTTATTTTCCTACTTGTTACAGGAGGAGCAAAATATTTTTACTTTTTATTGTTTAGTTTTTTTTTCTTTTCTTCCGTGTGTGTGTATAATTTTCATTGCTTTGTACAATGAGGATTTGTACAAAGTTTTATGCAACTGAGACAGGAGATAACAATATTTGTATAAACCCTTTTGTGTGCTCTACCAAACAAGGTCTCAACGGGAGATCATAAAGAAGAAAACAGCTGTTTCACATATTCCCTCCAGCAACAAGAGGCCATTCCACACTTCAGGCAGTCTCTCTCATCTCAGACAACACTGCTTTGGAATTGCTGCTGTTCTCTGCTGCATTTAACCATCACAAGCTACTCTAATTTCACAGTATGAGCCCTTGGTCAGCCTACAGGTTTTTAGCCTAACAATCCTGTGAGATGAGCTCCCTTTGAGTGACAGATGCACTGCATCTCTCACTTGTTTGACAATATAATGTGTTCAGTTTTCCTTCACCTGTGAAATATAAAAATACAAGATGCAGGGCTAAAGTGCATACCTGCATCTTTAAGTCAAACTCGGGGGATGTCTAACACTAGAACGGGGAGGATGTTAAACAGTGATTTAGGAGAAAGACCTTGGCATGAGCTTGTGGGCTTGATGTTCCTCCTAGTACGGAGGGAGGCCATTCTAGAAGGTGAGGAGAAGGCTAAGAATCCCACTGCCTTCTGTAAAGATGAATCCTTTTGGAAAGGAATCCTAAAAACCCTGCATAATATTGAGAAATGGGAGGAAGGGGTTTATCTCCTTGTAGATATAAACCTGCAAGAAATGTCATCAACTCTGATGTATTCTTAGTGTGATGAAGATCTTGACTATCTTTAGATCACCCTTGGTATTAGGAATGTCATTCTGCAGTGCTGTCTTGTTTCTCCTTTTCATCTCCTATGTTGCCAGGGTTTCTGGAAGCTTCCTTCAGTTATGTTTCATGGTTGGAGGTCTTATTCCCATGTTGCAGGTTTGCTTTTTTCTAAGCTCAGGGCTTGTTTTTGAGTTACTATTACAGTACTCAGTGCCACATTTGCAGATGATTGCAGTTACAACCAAAGCCATGACTTTGAGGGCCAAGAGTCTGGCTGGTTTATTATTCGTTATTGCAAAATTGCAATAGAGCTGCTCTCTAAAACAGCTACCTGTAAAAAAGAAAATTGAATTTTTTTTTTGTTGATAAAGTGGTGCTGGCTATGGCAGCCAAGCCAGATGCTGAATGTGTTATCTCAAGCCATCTGGCATACCTTGCTTCCACCATCCAGGAAGGTTGATTGTTGCCAGCAGAGTCCATCCTGGTACATACTCCTGATAATCCCCAGTAGGAAAATGGGGGCTATTCTTGTATTTATTGTATCATCATTTACTTGTTATTGCAGCATGAATTGAAAAGGAGCAAAACTTCATGTTTGGTATTGTAAGCATTCTTTGTTCTTGTCAGTTCTAGCTTTTTATTTTTAGAGAATTTTCTAATGGAAATCACCCTTTTGTTTTAAAAACATACCAGGATTGCTGAAGAAGAAACAGCTGTTGTCTGCCCTGTTATTGATGTTATTGACTGGAATACATTTGAGTACTTGGGAAATGCTGGTGAGCCACAGATTGGTGGATTTGATTGGCGGCTGGTCTTCACCTGGCATAGTACCCCTGAAAGAGAGCAGAAACGGAGGAAGTCCAAGACCGACGTGATCAGGTTAATTTTAATGCATCCTATGAAACCGTGAATGTGTTTTTTATTTCACCTGAAAATGCCAGGTGCTGAAAGATATTTGGGAAATGAACATCTTACTAAAAAGTATGTATTATGTTTAGTATCCCATTTTTTCCAAAATAGCTCCTCTTTACCATGCTCCTGGAAAAAATTGTGCTCTAAAAGCTGAAATTCCTGTTTCATCTTCCATATGGAAAACTTATTGCAAAGTAGTTTCTTGGCTCCTCTAAGCAAACTCTTACAGATGCTTACTAGCACATGGAAAGAGTGTAACTAATTAACTAATACTGGAGGATGTCCTCTGTGCAAAGCAAAGAGCTCTGTGTTGTAAAAAAAATTATCAAGGGCAACGATAAAAGGGAAAAAAAAAAATCACCAACCAGTAAGAAGGTAAAAGTAGTTCTGAAGACTTTTTTCTGTGCTGTAATGATAGTTGTAGTTCACTGTGTTATTTCCATTTTGCCAGTTTCTTACTGGGGTGAAACAATACATTTCCATCCACCATGGTTTCGGTGAGGGGCTAACTCGCAGTGCTCAGGCTGATGTCTTCATTATGGGTTTTAGTTTTGTTTTATTTTAAGACAAGATGACATCAGTTGGTATTATTTGTCACTCAATGTTGTATTTTTAGGAGAGTTAAGAGAATAGAACAAACAAGGCATCTGGAAAATGGGAATGGTAGACAAGATCCTAATAGCTGAGGATCTGCTGTGTTCAACCTAGCCCCATCTGCTATGGTAGTTGCTGTATTTCAGCAGTGTATTGTAGTAAATTAACCTGTTTGGCATTTTTAATACAGTCATTTTATTAGTACTTTTATCTGTTATTGTATCAACCACAAAAATTACGGAATTATTATTATTTCTTAGTCTTTTGTAAGTTGCTTATCATGATATTAATATTCAGTGTTTTTCAAATATTAATGAACTTATCCTCAACTGAATGATTTTTTTTTTTTTAATGGGAAGAGTGAGGTAGTAATTGAGTCTTTCTCAGCATGTATTAGTCCATGTCTTCCTTAAAAAAAAAATTCCAAATCGAGTAAATGTTTTTAAAACATTTAGTTCAAATATGATGCTTTTTTTTCTTCATGATAAGAAGAATTGTCTTTGACATGCCAAGATGAAAATGATGAGGGATAAAGTTTCATGGTAGCCTGAGGACTCTGAGCTCGACAAGTGTCTGGACAAAGCAGCAGTGCTGGGAGTGGTGTCACCAACAGCTTGGTTTGGAAAGATGAGATCTGGAGGGAGACAGAAGGACTTGACTGGTTATGGAGTTTGTTGTTTTTCCTTCTGTCTTGTCTCATCTCATTCCATTCTTTGAAACAACATATTACAGTGTGAGACAGTGTTGCTTCAGAAAGATAGCTGGTAAAATTAGTTCTGACAGATTAAGAGTAATTGATCATGCATCTCACTTTTGTTAATATTTACCTTAACAGCAATTTAGTAAAATTCACATAATGTCAACTGAACTTAATTCTCATCAGCATTATATACTTGGCACTTTAACGAGAGTCATCCTAAGACTGTAAACAATGAGAAACAATGTTTAACAAATACAATTTTATGTATATGTGCACACTCTACCCTACTGGAAGTACATCCCTTAAGTTCGCTGTCTCTCCGGGCCTCATGATTTTCAGTGAGGAGCCACTCATGACTCCTGATTTTTTTTTTTCTTCCGAAACTTAGTAAAAAATTTTAGAGCATACAGATGGGTAGATTTGCTTAGAAAGAAAACAAATCTCTTCAGGGGCTATATTTACTTAAAATTTAAAGTCTGAGAGTTTTTTCAGTTGGTATTAGTGCGATGATCAAGAATGTTGTTTTTAATTAGTAAAGCTCAGGTATTTCTTCAGTTATTGCTTAAGCAAAATAGATAAAGATACAGCACTAAGAATTTCAGAGTAATACAGTTCTGCCACAAAGAAGCTAATGTTCTGTTATGTGAAGAGGCTCTTCATTTACACACAAAGACACTGCAATTGGAAAAATTTATTTTAACACAATATTTTTACATTCTGGTGCTTGTTTCACATACAGTTTTTATTACAAAATTAAATTCAAATGGCCTCATAATAGTTGATAATTTTCTGACTGTTACTTTGTATCCTGAAGAGACAGAGAAAATAGAAAATAAAAATATATTGTATTTTTTTATCTGTTGCATTGCTTTAGTATTTTTTCTTTTTATTCTGTTCAGAGTTACTATTCTCTTTTATAGGTCTCCAACCATGGCAGGTGGATTATTTTCTGTGAGCAAGAAGTATTTTGATTATCTTGGTTCCTATGACACAGGAATGGAAGTCTGGGGAGGAGAAAACCTTGAATTCTCATTTAGGGTAGGTGGCTTAATTGAAAGTTTCTTTTCCTCAGAATACAACAAGTTCCTATTTCTTTCTTCATGCCCTTTTACTTAATGAGGTAGCTGTAATGTAAGCAAGTGCTAAGAAGGGAGTATTTTGGAAGGTGTTTATATGAATCTTGCTCTTGCACTTCAGGATAGCTGTATTTTTCTTCCAAATAGCCATTTTAAAGCAATTTTTAAAAATACGTCTTTGTTTTGAACTCTAGTATAAAATGTAAAAAGGGACGTGATACTAGTGGGTGAAGTTTACATCCTGCAGCTTGAAGGAGGTCATTGGGAAGATTTGTAGTGCTTTGATGTGACTCAGAGTTCTTGCTGTGGTTGATGGAGTGAGCAGTTCCCAGTGGGGCAGGAGGAGGCAGCCCCAGTACTAATTTTAAGGCTTTATTCTGTTTCACCTGAGAAAGTTTGTACAAAGGTTATAAAAAGGGAGGGAAGATCTCCAGTAACTGTAGAGTTGTACCCCACAGGAGGCATGACCAAGTGCTCAGGTGTGAGTCAGATAGCTGTAATGAAAAGGATTTACAGTAGGAAAGGAGAGGAGACACAGCACAGTCCAGACTGATCAGCAAAGTAGCGTTCTCCTCTGCTCAGCTTTCCCACTGAGCACTGGCTGCCTATGGTTTGCCCCAGATCACACTTAGCTCATTGAAGCCATCCAGTGGTGATGTAAGAGGGATGCTGTAGGGCTGCTTTTGGCTTTCGGGGATTATCCTGGATTACTCTTGTCTGTTCTGCCCATCATCTGTTGTACTTGATGGTCATATTTGCATTTCTGTGAGTCATTGACTCGTGGTACAGGAGGGGTTTTGGGTTTTTTACCAGGTGACAACAGCTTTCAAGGTTAAATAGCATTTTAATGTTATAAAATCACTTTCTTGAGAAAGCAGGCATCAGCAGACTGTCTCTCTGTGTCTGTGTGTTAACCAGAGAAGCATGGAATCTTCCTGGCTGCTGTTCCAAGCTCCTGCTGCCTGCAGTCCAGAAATCGTAGAAAGGAGGGTATAAAAGTAAGGAATAAAAATTATTAGGAATGATGACAAGCACAGGCCTAGAGTTGATATGGTTTCTCTCTGGAGGGAGACTTCTGGAAATGCTGTTTGATCTGAGTTCATGACCACCTCCTTTTTCACAAAGGGAACAGTTTCTGGCACATTAGCCCAACCAGCCCACTCAGTAGTCTTGGTCTAGTTCAGCAGGCTTCCACCTGAAGCACAAAGCAGTTGACCCACCTCCATCAGCCCTGTGACCCTCTGAAGCAGGAGTCTCCAGTTCCAGTACATCCAGAACTTCAACTCCTTGAAGAAAACCTCTAATTTGGCACACTTGGCATGCAGGTCTTGTCTTCCTGCTCTTTGTGTCTGGCTTTTGAGGAGACCTAGGCTTGCAGACAGCCTGACCCCTCCCTTTTGGCTCAGAGTGCCCCAGTACCAGCTGCTGCTTTAGACCCAACCTTCCATTGCCATTGACCTCTGTGGAGCTCTGGCAGCCAGTCTCCTTTTTTATGTCATTGGTTCCCCTGAGCCAGGACTCTGTGGGGTGCAGCAGCGTGTATGAACAGTGCCTTTACTCCTTCAGCATGCAGGACTGTGGTCTCCTCGTGGGACAGAGGAAGCATCAGAGGTGGCCCAGCACACAGGAGAAACACAAAGGGAGCAGCAGAGTCCAGAGGAGAGACCGCACAAACCCTCTGCAAGGGTCTAAGCCAGCATGTAGGTGCAGGTGGATCAAGCAACTCCTGGGAGACAAATGATTTAACAGGACAGGCTGTGCAGTGGCCAACGAATATGCCTGGCCATGCCAGTTTTCCTAGTGCAGATTGCCAGTAGCATCTGGGCATTTGTACGCAACATGCTTTGCCTGTTTGATTTGGAGCCCTTGTACTTTGTGCCGTAGGATTTTTGTGGAACAGAGCAGAATGCTACAATGTTGTTTAACTGTTCTTTTGGCTGCCCGCAGTGTTCCAAGAGGTCGGAAGGGATAAATCATTGTTAGTGGTGGTGTCTTTGTGTTTTCTAGACCTGTCAGACCTGAAAATTAGGAGCAGAACTACTCAAAACCACTGTAAATTAATTTATTATTGTTCTCGTCTCTGAAAACACCGCTCTCTCCCAATGACATGGAAAGACTTGTCCTCAAGCCTCCTCTTTCTTGCACTTCGATTATTCTGAGCTGAAGAAATTCTCTGTGGTTTTGAGAGGAGCAGCAAGGACAAAGCTTTCGCTAAAAGCATGATGACTAAGAGAGATGGAGGCTACGTGCTGAATGCAGAATTGAGTCAATGTACCTTGATTTTGGACTGCTTAATGCTATTTGGCTGGATGAAATTTCACTTCATGGGCATAATGGGCATTGAAACTCCTCTTTCTGAGGTATTCAAAACATGCTCTTTCATCTTCCCCTCTTGTACTCAGAGCAAAGGGAGCCTGTTTGCAGCTTCTGTCCCCTCTCTGCTCTTGGTCCTGCAAGCGGCGCTGCAATCTAAGATTGTTTCTGGACCACGGCTTAATATGTCTGTGGTCTGTCTTTCAGCCTGCCATGTGCAAAAAGGCCTTTCTTCTCAGAAATGTTACTGCCCATGAGCCTGGATAATATGCCTCAGGACACTTGGGGTCTTCTCTTTTCCAGTATTTTTGTGTTGTTTCTTTTTTGTCTGGATCTGCAACTCTGTCTTGCGTTGAGAGCAACCAGAATGAGTCCATGTGTCTGGGCTGCCTCTCTACGCACCCAGCTTCCAGCAGATTGTGCATGAGCACCACACTGGGGGCTTAGCCACAAGTCATCAAGAAAAAATTGCTGTGGAGAGAGAGCAGCAGAAACAGAGTTTTCCACGTTTTGCCCTTTTTTAGGATGTAGTGTCCTTTTTGTGGTTTTTTTATTTCTTCCAGATAGTCTTAAAATGTTAGAATGAGCTGGTAGAGCTTCTATTCTTTAGCATTCATTGACCCAGCACAAGGTCAATTGTCCAGAGACCCTGGCAGGGACGGCAATCCCAAGGTGAGATTCTGAACATTTTCTGTAGGTTTTCATAATGCCACCATCTGTCTCTGGAATCAAAAGAAAATATGCCAGTAGTCTGCATGCATCAAGATGAAAGTGAAAGTAAAAAGAGGAATGTCACCTTGTTTTCTTATTGAAGTGAAGGAAAATGTGTGGAGGAAAAGTGAAGGAAAATGTGTGCTTTTATAATGAGAGCTGTGAGTTATCCAGACCTAGTAAAAAAACAGATCTGCATGTACGTGAGCTTGCAAAATATGCATGAAACCTTATGTGCTTTTCTGTTACAGAAGGTTGAACTAGTTTTATGGAGAATCTTCTGCAGAGCCACTTATTTAGCATTTAGTAATCAATTTTAGTTTCTCTATTAAATCCCTCGCTTTATTTTATGGCTGTTCATTTGTACCTGATTTTATATAGTGGTCATAGTTCTTCCAGTAAAATAAAAGTGAATAAACTTTTTGATGAATTTTTTAGCTGAAGTATATTCAATTTTCTTTTGTAATAGGATGACAAGATAATTTTTGTACTGTTTTTATGAAATACTTTGAATTTAATGAGCATTGCTTAGCAACCTACAGTTATTTTTTAGAGAATGTTAATTATTAAAAATTCAACTGTTATGGAATTCTCTTTTTGTCATAAGTTTTAGAGAGGTATGGTCAGTTTGTTTCATTCATTTGAAATAGGACTTTATCATGGAAGGGCTGAAGCATGTGCTCCCTTCTTTACTACATTTCTATTTCAGTAGTCTTGATCATCTATTCCTAATATCTTATTTAAAAGTAGATTGATCTAAACAGTAAAAATTAATTAAAAATGCTTATGTGGAATATAACATTGGAAAACGCTGAACTAATAAACTTATGGCTCTTAATTTTCACTGACAAATCTTGAATGGTAAATTGCAGCTTTAAAAATTAATCTTGGACATAGAAATAATAATTATGAAAAATATTGTTTTGGAACAAATCTCAAAAAGGAGGTCATAAAGTGAAAGTGGATAGTTGGTTTCATAGCAGCTCTCAAAATGGCAGTAGAATAACTTACTTCCTGCTCACCAAATGTCCCTCAGTGTGAAACCAGGACATTAAGAAAATATGCAAATTGTTTAAAAGATCAGTACAGAATTCTAGATTCTTGTATAATTTCTTTAATCATCTTTGTTCAAATGACAAATATATTGCTTCCCTGAAAAGCACCAAAAAAGAGAGAAACCTCACATGAAAAACAAAAAATGAAAATTTTAAATCCAAGAAGTAACAATTATCCAGTACTCCCTATAGTTAATAATAGTTATAGTTAATAACTAATTACCTGTATCTTTAAGGAAATTCTCTGTTTTAAAAGTAAACATATGTATTAGATATACATATAATTTCACTTTGGTAATTAAACACAATATTGTGACATGCATAAAGTCCAGTGTTGTTATCCAAAACCAAATCAATGGAGATGATACTCATTGATTTCCAAATTTAGAAATTTGAGAGAAATTCTAAGTAACTTTAAAGATATCCCTAAAAGTTAGCAGTCTAAAACCAAGTCCTGTCTTGTGTGAGGTGAAAGCCTTTGTCTTTTTAGATCCCTAAAACTCTCAGAGAGAGGTAAGAAAAGTCCCACCACTGATCTTTTGACACTGTTAGCAGCAGAGATTTTATTTGCTGCCTCATATCTTTCACTCCTGCTGTGTTTATTTGAATAACATGTAACTAAAAATGTAGGTCTTATACAAGAAGGTTATCAGGGAGCAAACCTCTACCCCTTAAGCCTATCCCAGCTGGTTTCCTTTGTCTTCCATTTACAAAGGAATGATGAGCTGCCACTTATGCATGGTGGAACACATGAGGAGAATTCTAAATCTTTTATGGAAGTTCTGTCAGAGGCATTGGTGACAGCCTTAAGTCAGTTCAAGTACAGGAACATATCCGACCTTCCTCCCATCTGACTAAATTTCAGAAACCTAGTTTCAGGCACCCTTCAGAAACAGGACATCTGCCACATTGTGGTCACACACAGTATTGATTAGGAAATACCTAGCTGTGCTTTCCTTTCAAGTAATCAACCTTGAGATCAGAATGGGTGATGGGAAAGTGGCTGTGTAGATGAACTGCCAAAAGTCCTTGGTTTTCAGAGGAGAAGAATGTAATTACAAAAATGTGTGCAGAGTGCTGAGGCTAATGGATCCACTTGATGGTTGTTTCTGGACTTTATCTCATGGGCTGTACATTTCCCAACCTGGGGAGCCAGAGAGACAGGAGCATGAATGCAAGGGCAGAGTGGTGGTTTGCAGGCTTCTGCCAATTCCACATTCAGGTGCAAGTACTTCCTTGGCATCAAGCAGGAGTATTGGTTTAGATAGGGGAGGTTGTTTCGTTGTTGTTGGTTGGACCACCATAAGTTATAGAAGTACTTTTCTTTTTCTTTTCATGTGTTGGGTCTGGGGTACCTTTCCCAGCTTTCCAATGGAAAAGGTTAGTGGGATTTTATCACCAGGCGCCTCTGCTCCCTTCCAGATTGGTGAATGTACAACTGGGAATACTACTGACTGTTCTTCAATGATATAACAAACTTACCTGTTTTCTCAAGTCAACTTTCCAGTAGAATGTATAGATCTATAGATTTCTGGTAAGAATTAGTTATCACCTACTGGTTTCTTTCTGAGATAGCTATTTACATAGTTAATTTGGAAAATAAACATTTTTCTTTTTTGTTTGTTTTTTAACAGTGCCTGCATAACTTACATTGTAGATCACATCTTATAATGAGAAAGTAAAACTAAGAAAGGAATATTGCTCTCCAGATAAAACCAGAGATGTGGCTATCTCCTTGTGAACTCAGAGCAAATTACTAACAGCAACAAGGATGTAATTTTATCCAGTTTAGTCATCAAATGAGACACAAAATTATTGTATGTGTTACTTGTAGTATGGTGTGGTGTTCTTAAGACAGTGTTATTCTTACACAGACTTATTGTTACTATATCCTCGAGCTTGCAAAAGACTCAAATTAATGATACACACAATGTCAATTCTTTGCTCAGATATGGCAGTGTGGAGGAAGTCTTGAGATCCATCCTTGCTCCCATGTAGGTCACGTTTTCCCCAAACAAGCTCCATACTCCCGGTCCAAAGCTTTGGCAAACAGTGTGCGTGCAGCTGAAGTGTGGATGGATGAATATAAACAAATTTATTACCACCGGAACCCGCACGCTCGCCTGGTGAGTTCAACTCCGTTGTTCCTGGAATTTCAGTAGAATTTGTTTTCAACCTACTAACTATAGACTAAGCTAGTATTTTACATGAAGTGCTTTTCATGTTTATTTTTTATTCCCTCTGAAACTTTTTTCCAGGCATGGCATAAGTGTATAATTTTTAATTTCTTGGAAAAAATTAAAAATTCTGTAAAAGTACAAGGTGGCCCAATCTATGTCAATAGTAAATGAATAAATGAAAGAATAATGTGAAGTGGGGTCATCAAAGCAAGGAGTTGTTTAGACTAAAATGTGCACTTCTGTGAAATGGCTGATACGACTCTCAATAAGAATTACACAACTGATGAATGCAAATCAACAAGTTTCAGTGGACAGTAGACCTTCAGGTGAACAGTATGGTAATAATATTTACTGATGTAAAACAAAATAGATTTTTCTCTTCGATTTACTACTTCATCATGTTTAGTTAAAAAAAACCCAAACAAACAGAAAAACAAATGGAAACCCAAATCAAATGGAAAAGATCAAATTAATTAAAATCAGTCATGGGAAGTCAGATGAAAATGTTCCTAATAAATGTTTAAATTCCTAATAAAATGTTTCAAGTATCAGTTCTGTCAGTTTTGGAGGTTGTTTCCAGTTTGTGTTTTTATTTTCCTTGAAATGAAAATACAAGGTCATTGATTGCAGAATTTTTCAGGAGATTATTACTGTGAAAATTGAATATGTCAAAACAGTAAAGCAGTGTGCAAATTCATAACTTGGGCATATTTATCGTGCGGGGCCTGAAGGCTGGAAAACAGTAACACTGAAATGTCCTCGCAGTGTCTAGAAATGAATTTAATGAACCTCTGTCACAAGGTCTGAAATTCAGACCCCAAAGAGATCACTGTCTGCTGTTGCTTGTTTCTGGAAGTACCTGATCTCCCCAGCATGATCTCTTTGCATGAAAAGTTTTCTAAACACTGCCTTTCTGGTTTTGTGTCTGGGATGGGCTGCTGGGCATCCGCCTCCAGCTGCACTGGATCAGACCTGAGGGACCTGTGTGGGGCACAGGGAGCCCCCCACTCACTGGTGTGGCCAAGCCCAATAGACACAGCAGGGGAAAACTGCTCTTGAAAACATTAGGCTTTTAAAAGATATGCTGGAGGATGCTGGAGAAGATGAATTTGGTTAGCTTTCATCATGTGTTTGTTTGGATTAAATTGGGTAATTAGATTATTATACTCCACACATTTGTAATAATTCGTTTATTTTAACATCATAAAAGCCATTTAGGTTTTATTATCGGAGTCTGATTTGGAGAGAAATATGGGATTCTCCCATAGGCAACGCCAGGTTGATTTTGGCTTGCCATACACAAAAAGAGCAATAAATGCTGACAATTTTTCTTGTAAAGTGCTGGACATCTTATGTCTGTAATGACAGAGCTTTAACTTTAAAGGATATTTGTGTGTTAGTACTGGAAGTTTCATGTGTTGGCTTATTGTAACAGAGTGGATATAAGCTGAAACTCACCCGGGTTATTTTTCCCCATGTCAAAGCTGCTGCCCAGAAACTTTGGTTTCCATAGTACTCTGTGCACCGCTTATTGCAGCAGTTGAGTTCAGACCTTTTTACTTCATCAAACCCAGATATTCCGTTCTGTAGCATAACAGGAAAATGATTGATGCTGTGGCTGCAAAAATTGGTTCCATGAAGTTACACTTCAAGATTAATGTTCAGACCTCAGAGTTAATACGCCACGCTGTTTGTTTATTCAAACAGGCATCTCTGCCTCTGCTTTACATCTGCTTTGTGTTTTCAGTGGTATTTCCACAGCTTTGAGGAAATGCAAATACATTTGTGGTTTCATGAAAGAGTGTGTCAAGTGAACTGTAAAAATCTGGGGGCTCCAAACTGTGTCTCGTGCCTGACTATCTGAAGTCCCTAGTCTATATAAAGATAGGTTTTTGAAGACAGACATAAAAAGATGTGAACTCTGCTCCAATCCATAGAGGAAAAAGTCTACAATGAAAGCTCTTCTCTGGAGGTTTAAGATTTCATACTGTCCACCCCCCAAAATGGTGAAGTTCAAAGGATGCATTAGCAGATTTTACAAATTTAATCACTTAAGTGTAAAACTGTACAGGTAATTTGTGAATGGATAGGGGTATAATTTAAAATCATCAAGATTCATTCACTGCTTTGGAGATTTTCAATTATCTATCTAAAGGAAGTTTTCTTTTCCAATACACCTTCTCATTCTCCAGCAATCTGTATTCAAGAGCTTCCTCACTTGCAGATTCAGGGAGTTTTCTCAGACAAACTATCTTCTAGAATATTTTAAAGTTTTACTTGCACAGTTCAAATTCTTTTTTGTCAACATTTAACAAATATAAGGATAATGAAATCAAATCCAGCACCCAAACATGGTGATTTTTCCTGGCTAGAAGTCCTGCTCATCACTGTAGCACACAGTTCCTAATAATGTACACAAATAATTTAAAAGAGAGCATCTGTTCTAGATTTTTTAAAAAAATCTTTCTTTCATTCTTTCATTCTTTCATTCTTTCATTCTTTCTCTCTTTCTCTCTNTCTTTCTCTCTTTCTCTCTTTCTCTCTTTCTCTCTTTCTCTCTTTCTCTCTTTCTCTCTTTCTCTCTTTCTCTCTTTCTCTCTTTCTCTCTTTCTCTCTTTCTCTCTTTCTCTCTTTCTCTCTTTCTCTCTTTCTCTCTTTCTCTCTTTCTCTCTTTCTCTCTTTCTCTCTTTCTCTCTTTCTCTCTTTCTCTCTTTCTCTCTTTCTCTCTTTCTCTCTTTCTCTCTTTCTCTCTTTCTCTCTTTCTCTCTTTCTCTCTTTCTCTCTTTCTCTCTTTCTCTCTTTCTCTCTTTCTCTCTTTCTCTCTTTCTCTCTTTCTCTCTTTCTCTCTTTCTCTCTTTCTCTCTTTCTCTCTTTCTCTCTTTCTCTCTTTCTCTCTCTCTCTCTTTCTCTCTCTCTCTCTCTCTCTCTTTCTCTCTCTTTCTCTCTTTCTCTCTCTTCCTCTCTTCCTTTCTTCCTTCCTCTCCTTCCTCTTCTTCCTTTCTTTCCTTTCTTTCCCTGCCTTCTCTTTCTTCCTTCCCTTTCTTTTCCTTCTTTTTTCTTTTTTTTCCCAAGGAACCATATGGAGATGTCACAGAAAGGAGACTTCTGCGAGAGAAGCTGAAATGTAAGGACTTCAAATGGTTTTTGGAGAACGTGTATCCAGAACTTCACGTACCTGAGGACAGACCAGGTTTCTTTGGAATGGTACGTGGCTGCTGAGAAGGGGGCCTACTTGAAGTTCTCTGAGCTCTCCTACTAAGTCAATGTGAAGGTATTTTTGTGTCTAAATCAGTTTGGGACTTTAGTAGAATTCAGTTAAAGTTGGTAGGCTTTAAAATGTGGCTCCTATCAGAATATTTAAGGGAATACTGTTTATGAAGGAGTTCTGTGACAGAGTAGGAGAACAGGTAATGTTGCCGTGAATTACTCATTCTAAGTGACATCTTGGGACTCTTAAAGGCAGCAAAGGATGAGAGTTTTATTTCTTGAAGCATTGCAAAACAGAAAAAAAAAACCCAGTAAAATGTTTTATTTTACTTGTTGAATTGAAAAGAAAAAGAGTATACTTTGAAACATGTGTTTGTACATTTTATCTGATGATGCTGTGGTGATGGGAAAGAGAGCTGGTGCTAAGTGCTTCCAGATCATCGGGGATTGTGTATATTAAACCAACATGTTAATTTTTAATCTGGAGGTCACTTTAGACCAGCAAGGGCACAGGCAATGGGTTCAATATCAGAATCCTCTTCTCTTTTAAGAGTTGACAGCTCTTTATGCTTTTTGCAGCTTACAAATAAATATAAACTATAGCTCCATGTATATCACATTACTGTAATCTCATCTGGAAGGGATGAAGGCAGAGATGATGCAGCAAATCCCTGCTTCCTCTGAAAAATCACCAGATACCTGCTGCTTGTTAGGAACACAAAACTGCACCTTTCCATCAGGCAAAGATATATCAAATACCTTCCTGATTACCAAATGCCACATTGACTTAAAGGTACTTTTGCTGGTAACTCGATCGCTCTGCAGATCCAGCATTCCCACACTCCTGCATCACACCCAGCCCTTGTCTTGCTTCCATCTACCCTTCAGTTACTTAGCCTCTGCTGAATCTCCTTCAGGAAAGGGAAAAAATCTCATCTCTGTGGTGATACAAAACATTCAGGAACCAAGTCTCCCCACAGTCTGCCCTAATAGCTTCGTAACTTGTTGAATGAAAAAGATCTTAATGTGGAAATTCAGTGGAAATTTCCCCTGGGGAGCTCTGGGAGTTCCCACAGGGAGGGCAGCAGTTGTCAGAAAAGCCCTTAGCAGCCTCTGGGAGAATTGCCACCCTCCTCCATTTGTCTTGGAGCTTGCAAGAGAGGTAATATCTCTGTGTGATTTCTGGCAAGAAAGGTATTACCCACCATTATCCAGTACCTTGAACAAACCCTGGTACAACATTGGTTCAGTTTTTGCTCTTTTGTGCTGGATTGCTACTGAGAAGGTCTGAGACAGTTGAAGCAGTAAGGTATTATAAGACCTTTCAGGGGCATTTCAGGAATTTTATCCTTCCCTCCACCTCCATCCTTCTCTCTCCAAAAGAAAGGGTTAGACTGGTGCCAGTGATAGTGCCTCAGCCTCCTGGGGAATAGAAGGGATTTGTGCAGTTTCTTTTATGATTTAATTGTCATCCTCAGGCAAGGAGTTGACAGTACCTAGAAATAATTACTCTTGTTCGGAGCTGCTTGAGGTATCTAGAGTGTAATTTAGGTGTGCTCTATATATTTCTCTAAAAACAATTCAGAAATGCTGTCATCAAGTTGTGAGCATAATGAGAATACACCATTTTTGGGGGGGAGGAAGAATTTAAAATGTGATGGAAATATGGTTGTACTCTGAGAAATTGAGAGTGCAGAAACAGCACCTACTGATTCAGCTGATTTGTGGATATTGAGTCCCATCTGCTAGCTTCAATGAATCACTGATGGTGTTCTTTTCTCCCGCCTTAGCTGCGTAGTGCTTTTCTGGTTCACAAAAATACTGTATTTAAAAGTGTCAGCTTTGATAACAGCTCAGCTTAGTGTGAGGTTATTTAATTGTTCAAAGAAAATACAAGGAAATATGGAGAATTTTACCTCCCTTAAAAAATCTTTTTACTTTTGAACTGAAGCTGAAAATATTTCTAAGATTACCCATAAGTCAGCCATGTGTTATTCAAATGGAGTCAAGAATTACTGAGCAGCATTCAGTGCTGTGCACTGACAAGCAGCTTCTTATGCTACATTTTTTTTCTTGATACATAGATAAAAATATCCGTACTACGCTTGGTTGTCTAAAAAGTTAGCTGCCTAAAACTTTACTTAAACATACTGAATTATGCACCTTTTTGCCTGAGATGTGATTGCATTCCTGGAAACTGCCTGAGACCTACAAATGAGATAAATATCTTTTCGCTTCTTCTTGGGCTTCATGCAGCTTGAGAACTTTGTGGAACATGGACTTTCTGACTGGAATAATTTCTTTGCAGGGGGCAGGAAGAAATGAAGCTGGTAGGCACTCAGTGGGTTAAAATAAGATGTCAGCCCTTCTGGAAAGGCTGATAATACTTTCTGGGCTCTTGTGTAGCACGCTGATGTCTCTTTTTCTGGCATAGCACCTGATTTGGTCATCCTTGAGCATGCACTTAGTGGCAGAGTACCTACCAGTAGGTGTGAAATTGTAACAAGACTCGAGCCCCAGCTCTGAACAGATTCCCACCTAGACAGTGGAGACTCGGTCAGCTTACAAATCCCAACTGCCCTGGGAAGGGATGGTGTGGGCGTCTGTAGGAGGAACTTTGAGCCAGCTGGTGTGCTCAGCATTCGGGTGGTGACGTCGCTGCATTGTGCATCTGCGTGAAGACAGAGGAACTGGGCAGCTCTGTGATCTTGTCATGTTGTCAGGGGCTGTGGAAAGGCACGGCTGCAAAGCAAGGGAATAGTCAGGGCTCCCTCTTCTCAAGTATGTATTAACATGGCTGGCATTGAGGTGAATATACGAGGATAAAGATTATGGTCAGTCAGTGAATTTGGCATCAAAATTGCCTTTAAAAAACAGTGGTGACACAAAAATCAGGATTTTACTCTAATTTTCTATAAGTTTGATCACTTGGTAGTGAGACCATACAATGTTCTGACATGATAAGTTTTTCTTTGTTCTTCTCAGTTTCTAGATATTTCTTTCAGCTGAATATAGAGCAACTAAGCTGATAGATGTCTTGCGTTGTGACTTTCTGTCTGGTCTCTCTTTCTGCCTTCTGTCTGTAAAGGCATCTGTCACTGACTGAATCAGTGGGGAAATCAAAAACTTGAAATTTTCTTTTGACAGCTTCCTTCCCCATTTTCCTCCAAGACCATCTCATCTTAATTTCCAAGTGCTCAGTCATAATTTTCTTTTAATTTTGACTAGATACAATCTTAAAAAAAAAAATTGCAAGGAAGATTTAAAACTATGAAGAATTTTGTTTTGCTGCAACATGAAAGAGACCATTATTTAAATTGTCTAAAGAACGCATGATATATATGGACAGGCTTGCAGAAGAAGAGAGCTATATGGTTTAAATTATGTAATCAAAGATATTTTTGCATGACTGGTGCTCCAAATTCTCAGAGGTACCAGGGTCCCTTTTCTAGGCTATACCTCTAAAACTGTGTTATAATCCAATCTGTAGAGCTGCTATTTGAGCTTGAATTGGTAGCCAAGATTAGGACTGACTAGACCTGGAGACCTTATGCCCATCACAGGAAAATATGCACCACTTGGTTGGCTGTGCAGCCTCTGAAAGCTAGAGAGAGGCTTTTTAAAAGAAAGTGGGAGAAATTCAAGTGTTTGGTAGTGAACACACCATTGCTTGAACCACATGCTTATATGTTTTTGAGCTTCCTAGGGAGACCTGGACTTGCTGGGGTGAGCCAATGAATCCAACAGCAGTGTGTCACCTTCCTTCAGAGGATTTTAGTCATCAGTGTTGTATGCCTTTTTCAGCATTGCCCTTAAGAAGTTAACAGGTGATATGAAAATAGCATTCACTCAGCAAAATCGTTCCCTGTGACTGCTTGGATTAGCTTTGAGGTAAAAGCTGATGTTTGATCAGTACTAGTGAAGCTGTTTGGCTTGCTGCAAATTCATAACTTACTGTGTCCCACAGTATCATCTGTCCACATCACTGATAGATCAGCACCACTGCAACTGGCAGAATAAAGAAGATTCTGATCTATTTTGTGGATGTAGAGAAAGGTTGGCAGTGCTCCGTTGGCTGTACTTATCAACTAATGTAATGAAGTTTTGATGTAAAAAATCTGTTGTTGATGGTTTATTCACAGTGGACTTTATCTTAAAAAAAATGCAAGCCCAAACTAAGAATTATTCATAGAATGCCATTTATATTGTGTAGTTATATGCAAGTGTCCAGATATTAGGAAACAATAGATTTAAATATCTCCTAGCAGTAAGAGATATGGTCTATGGTGAGTATCTCAGTAGCTGGTGTTTATTACCTATCTCAGCCTCCAAACATTTAGTGGTAACTAAATGACATGTAGAGTGACACCAGCAATGTTTCAACAGGAAGCAAATGCTGTAAAAAAACCACAGCCAATATTCCTGCATGGGTACAGTGTTTTAGATCTGAATGACGTGTTTCAATGGCAAGGTGATCAACATTTTTTCTTGCTTCTGTTTCTCTAATGCAGCATTCTGCAAAAGAACTAAGGTAAGTCACAGAGAAAATTTTGTTCTTATTGCATGACTTGTTTATGGTGGATGTGGGAATAAAGATAGCTTCAGAAATGAGTGGATGATCGCTGTTTTGATAGAGCTCTTGCATATAAAAGAAACTTAAACTGTATATTTTCATTTAACAAGAGAAAAACGTTTCACAAATTATCTCATATGTTTTTTCTGCCTTGGAACAGAGGGCAGGTTTGTGGTTCTGTTTCGGTTTTTTTTTTAATAAATGGTACTGCAGTCAGGTTTTCAAATTTTTCTGTGTCATTTCAGATCAGGTACTTTAAAAGCTTAGAATATACTATTCTCACTAATTAGATCTTGAGTTTCCTGATGAAGTGTGGGCAGTGGGCATATCTAGCAATGTCTGACAAAATAAAAGAACCAGGTGAACCATATGGACCATGTACGTGTAGGAAGATATCAGCACGTATCACAAGCATTTATGTATGAAAGGGAAAAAGGAGAGAACATACGTGGTAACATCCTGGAGCACAGCCTCATTTTCAGACCATCTGAAATGAAGCCTAAGTTTAGTAATCTTTTACATGTGTTTTGTTGAGTGTATTTGGGCACTGAGTGGCATAGGAGAGTTACTGTGGTTCTATTGGTGCAGGGCATTTTCAAACAGATTATTTAAAATTTCCCAAAAAGGAACTCATGCTTGAGCAGGTGCCAGGGGCTGATGGCAAAGAGCACAAGTGAAATCATTGGGTTGCCTTGAAGGGCACCATGGATAAGGGCTTTGCTGCCCTTGGAGCCAGTAGACAGTCAGGCAGAGTCATATGTTATTAAACATACTGATGGGAGACCCTCTGGTCCTGAAGACAGCTGCTGACAACAATTGTAGAGATAAAATTACCATTTTAAGTGGTTTTGACTTTTAAGTTGATATTTCCTGATGTAGAATGTAGAAACATGAGAAGCTTATTGTTTGGTTTATGTAGTTCCATGGCAGTGTTAAAAATAGTCTGTTTAAGATGCTTCTCTTTCTTGTTTTTCTAAGTGTAATTCTTGCCTCCCACAACAAAGGTAAACAAAAAGTTTTCTTTTGACTGTTCAAGGAGAGTTGCAGTGGTCTATTGTGGAAGTGAGCACAAAGCAGTGGAAAGAAGATGTTGAGTAGCACTAAAAGTAGAAGTTGTCAAAGCAAACATATAGAGAACACAAGTATTTAATTTTCCAACTTGTGTGTTTTGCACTGTGGTGGGTTTAGACCCTGCAGGATTTGTCTTGTTTGTTTAGTTTCAGCCACCTGCAATCCCTGTGTGTCTGCTCGTTTTCCACATTAAGAACTCAGGGTACGATTATCACGAAGAGCAGTGAAATTACACCTTGCTGAACTAACTCTTCCGAGATTTACTCTGCTTATTCTTTTTGTCTGTGATATAATTACACTCAGTAACAGGGGCATTCAGCTTCTTGTTTACAAAACCGATTCTACTCTGTGTAATTCCAAATTTGGTTATGTGGCTAATACCAGGAATCAGTGGTTGTTATGTGATTGTTTAACTTATTTTCTGTTAATTTTGCCTCTTGAATACTTAAATGCAAATCCTTGTTAACTAGTCTGTTGTTTTTAAAACGAGCTAACTTAGTATTTTAAAATTTAATCTAAAAGTTATACACCTCTTCTGTCCGAGATCAGCAACATGAGTAAAGAGCATTTAATATCACACCTTGTGTCTCTTTCCAAAGATCTATTTTGCCCACTTTCAAGATTTCTGATCCTAAAATCTGTCTTCTTGTTCTGCCTCAAGAGGGTACTGGAGTCCTTTTGAGAACAAATTGTCCTAACATTTCCCATTTGACAAACTGAGAAAAGTATGTAGTCATCTTTTCATAAGAAAATTGAACAAGTAGATCCTGGGGGAAAAAGGCTTGGCAGACTCTTTTGTTCTGCGTGAGTTGCTAGCTCGTTGGGTTTCAACACAGTTTTTCATAGTTTCTACCCACTTCCTTAGCAAATATGTTGGAACACAGTGTCATTCCTAGGGGAAGCCATCGTGTCTGGCTGCTTCAATGCTCAAAGTCAAGATGGTCCAGTTTTATTTCACATTAGTCTGAGAGATGTTACCATTGCATCCCTTTGATCCATTACAGTTGATTTGCACCAGCTTTGGGATGGATCTCAGAGCCCAGCAGGATGGGTATAGAGCAATTACAGAATATCTTCCTTACTCTAGACTAATACTTTAAAATATTCTTTTGTTTTGATTAGTTGAAGAATAGAGGAATGGAAAACTTCTGCTTTGATTATAACCCTACAAATGAACATCAAGTAACTGGACAGAGGGTCATACTCTACCCATGCCATGGCATGGGACAAAATCAGGTAAGAATAATGTTTTATTTTCTTATTGACTAATACTTATGATTGTAATGTAAGGAAGTATGGTAAAGTCATTGCAATAGGGCAGAGAGAATGTGTTGACACAGTAAGGTGATCTAACTTCAAGTTTTGATTCTTGCACTAAATGCTTTTTATTTTTATGTATCTTCAGGTGAGATTTTCCTCATTCTGAGGATGTGTGTCTACCCAGCCCAGCATACCTTTATTATGCCTTTCCACAGAGCTCATTAGCAGGGGTTAATAGCACATCAGTGCAGCTATAGTGCTCGTAGGCCAGTGTTCACTCATCTCCAAAACCCCTCTGAGCTTTTGTCTGTCCATGCCTCTAAAGCCCTTAATAGCATTGGAAACCTCACCTCGTTCCACCTGTGTCTGTCATAATATCTCTTCCTCGTGGTGCTTGTCTAAATTACCCGGGAGGTTTTGGACCACATCTCCTGTCCTTCTGCAGAAATGTCCTCCTGGGCTTGGGCTCCACAGCCCAGGAGAGCAGGGGTTCACTTTAACACTTTCATTCTTGCTGTCTTGTTTTTAACTTCTGAAGCTGAAAATGCTGGGTTTTTTTTTTTTCCATGTTGACTGAAACTGTGTACATCAGTGGTTAGTTTTGATGCCCATAAGCCTCTCTGCATAATATCGTGGTAAAAATGTTGTGGGGCACTTAGTGCCAAGCTAGAATGGTGTTTTGCATAGTTTTGAGTGGCCACCTTCCAGAACTGGAGTTTGGTGTTTGATGTGGGGCATGTACTTGCCCATCTGTCTTGATTTTTGGCTTGTAACCCAGATTAGAGTAAGTAGACAGTACTTGAGATAATGGTCTCATCAGTGCTGAGTACCAAAGATCTTGTGAGACCTCTTGTACATAACCCTATGACAGCTTGGGTGATTTGACTGTTAAGGTCCTTTTTTAATGAAATTAATCCCAGCATTCAGTTAGAATTGTTTGAAGAAAGGAAAAAAGGGAAAACAAAGTTTAGAAAGAAACCAGAGATGTGCCAGTTAAGTAGTGTATCTGCTATCATTCTGAACTCTGCTTTTAAAAAAAAACATAAAAGCTTGAGGAGTGTAAAACGAGTCTGTATTGAGGAGAAAGCTTCTAATATGAATTGCACTTTGCATGAGAAAGGATAAAAAAAAAAAGCAATGTACCTCAGATCTTAAAAGGAAATAGTTGCTTATAGCAAGTTTATTGCCTAAAGTATTATAATTATTATTTAGTATTATTTATTAACTCATGCCTGGTTTATGTCTTAAGTTTTGTGATATTTCTGTCCTTAAGGCCAAGATGCAGGGGAAGGCAGGGGGAGAATCTTGTACCATAAAAGCCAAAGGATATCAATACTGACAGATGTGTGCCAATTGTGCTAAGCCCCACCTCAACTCTTTTACTCCATCAATCCAGATTCATGCCCAAATTAAGAATACTTCTGTAGATCTATATAGAAAAGAAGTTAATAATCAGATAACCCAGTCAAGTCACTTTCTTATAAGTAACATTGAATGCTTTTGTAGATTAAGAAGCATTTCATGTATAGGATACATGCTGACATGCCAAAAATATTTATAGATTTCTTTTTCCTTGAATTGCAGATTAAAGAAAGGAGAGGGCTTGCATTTTTTTTTTGCATTTCTCTGAGCAAAAGGAGTTAGCTTAGATTTTATCCCTTTCCCCAAGAAAGAATAAAGACATAGGATAAAAGCAAAAGAGAAGTACAATTGAGAGATGAATTGTCATGAGATGAGATTTTTTTACAGTTCTCCTTTGTTCAGCTAGCACTAAGAGATTAACTGAATTTACTGCAAGATATCACATCACTGGGTGTTAATGCTCTTCCACCTCTGCTGGTGGTGCAGTGCATCCCTGTACCTGCAGTAGCAGGCGCCAGGCTGAAAGCAGCGATGCTCTCGGAGCTGTGCGAACCACTCCCTCTGCTGGCCCACAGGCAGGAGGAGGAAGGAGAAATGGAGAAACTGCCTGACTGCAATGTAAACCAATAAAGGAAAATATGAGATGACTCAAGAGAACTGCAGAGCCTGAGGAGGAAAGGCCAAACACGGGAAATGGGTAAAATGAGTGAAATGGGAAAAAGGCGTGGGAGGGCTGGCAAGGAGCCAAGGAGAAAGGGCCAAGGTGACAAAGGTCAGTAGTAGTTTGGCAACAGGTGATGAGCAGGGCATGTGTGGTAGAGGAAAGAGTATGACAAGGAGTTAACCAAGCAGAGTCATTGGAAAACCTTTTAGTGGAAAGGGACAAGGTTACTGAACATGGGAAGCAAGGTTGCTGTTGGCAAAGGAGGGTGTGAGTAGGGGTGATAGGTAGTTGCAAGAGAGTAAGTGGACAGCAGGAAGAGTTGTGGATGGGGGAAGAGAGGAAGGCTAAAATAAGACAAGATATAGAAACACAAATGAGTTGGGAAATGGAGTTGGGGTTGTTGGACTTGCAGCTCCCTTTTCTGGCTCACAAATAGCCGTGAAACCTAACAGCAGGACATTTCTCTCCATTTCTTTCCCATCCCACCACCTTCTTGGCAGTCATTCTGAAAAGGTAGCAGGCTGTTCCTTGTGGTGTGAATTCCTTGGCAGGTGACACTATCAGGACCAAAACAGTCAAATCTTCCACATTTACATTCATCACTGTCTGCTGAAATGATCGTGGCAACGTTTGGTCATCCTCTAGTATCAACAACCACAGAGTTTGAGAAATGCTTGCTGACAACAGGCAGCCCTTAACTTCTCTTTGCCCCCTTGGAAGGGAATCAGCCATCCTAATCCCAAACTCTTCCTGCCTTTCCTCCTTGAGTTTGTTCTCATCACTCCACTCATTACCTATATAGAACTTTAGCAGCAAGCCCTTATTCCAAGCTTCACTTCAGTTTCCCTGTCCCACACCACAGACAGGTGGCTGTTTATGTAGGGCCAGCTGCACAATGCTTCACTGGAAACAAATCTCCACTTGGTGACCTCTGAATATCTGTGGGCATTGTGCTGAGGAGAGAGAGCTCTGTGCTCTTGGTTATTTATAAGGTCCAGCAGCTGCTCCTGTTACATCCATCTCAGTGAATAAAATCACTCTCAGAAAACTAAAGTTCCTGGTAATTTGTTGCTGTTCTTCCTTGAGTCTATGGTCTAATCGAGAGGGTTTCCTTTACTCCTTTTGTGTGAGCATAAGAAAACTAACTGGAGGTTTTTTAAAATTAGTGTGTTCACAATCACAAGAAAGTGAGGATAACACTGCAGTGTTAAGAGCTGAGTGTATATGGAAGAGAGGCAGGAAATGCACAAAACACTGGCTACTGATTGCTTCTACCTCAGGCTGCTCATGTTTTGTCTGCCCCACAGACGAGAATGAAAGGCTTTGAAATTAAACACTAGTAAAGCCCTTTGCCCTTCTGGGTATGGCTGGGAAGCAGTACAGAGGGCAGCAATATGTGATGGCAAGAAATTGACCTGATGTGATAAGAGGACGGGAAAATACTGACTGACAGTGTTCTTCCCAGAATCCCCATTTGGAGCTGATAACATTTGATGTAAATAGCGAGAGGGAAACAAAGAAGTTAGCAAAGCCCTTGGGTTTTCAGCAAAAAAAGAGTATCAGACCTGGTAACCTCTCTGCTGGTTCTACCTATCAAGTGCATAGGTAGAGGCATACCCTGTAGACTGTCCAGAAGCCAGAGACAATGGGAAAAAGGCCTCATCAAGTTTCCCAATAGCACTTAAGGGAATCAACTGATTCTCAGAAGGAAAGGAATGCAGTAAGACTACTAGTTATTGGGTTATGGATTAATTTGAAAATGCCTCCTTTCTGCTGACAGAATGCAAGAAAAGAGAACTAAAAAACACTTCACCTTTTGAGGAGGAAGATATTTATTTCCTGTATTACCAAAGCTTGGAAAAACCCGAAGCCTGAAGTATTTATTCAGTTTGAAGTACTGTAGGGTAATGAACTGTATTATGTTCGTTAGACAATAAGGCAGGAGTGCTTGGTTGCTAGTACTATAACCTCATTCCTTAAACTTATCCAGAAATTAACCTTTTTACTTGCTCTTCTGCAGAATCTGGTGCAAGTCCTTGAGAGACCATTCAGGAAAGATGTCAGTAGTAAGAAGTGCTCTGATCTAGTAGCTGCTCCATTTATTCTTGATGCATCTGGTACAGTCAGCAGCTTGCAGGCTTTCACTTATAACAGAAATTGCTAAAAGAGTTATTATATCTAATAAATCCCCTAACGAGCAAGGCTCTAAATATGGCTTTGTGAAATTGGCAGCTGTGAAAAGTGTCCGTCCACATGCAACTGAGCAGAACTGAGGCTTTTTCTTTATTCACAAGCCACAGGATTAAAATGCATGTCCTGTATCTCACTGTGGTGCTCAGAGTAGCAGGTTTTCCATGTGTCAATCAGATACTGAACCTGGGAATAAAGCCTAAAGGCCAGGGAATAGCTGCTGCCTATTAGGGTAAATAATATTAATAATAATAGGATCAATATTCTCACAATTTACTTTTGTTGTTGATGAGGTTTTTTTTTGGTTTTTTTTTGCGTAAGGCAAATGTAAAGGTAGTGCAACCTACATTGTAGGAACAGGTTTCAAGGGAAAATCATGGTCTCTGGGGTCCTATGTCAGCAGGGAGACTTCAAACCTGATGTTGCTTTCTCAAAACACTCATTTTCTTTTGTGGCTTACCACAAATGAATGGTGGTAAACAGGTGAGTTCTGGGAGGGATCAGTCACTTGCATCATTGCTGGAAAAGAAGTGCCATGAGGGTCCACAGGGTGATGCACTGGGCAGCATTGGTCAGTGTGTGGCTGTGATTGATGGTCTCCTTGACAGAGAAATTCCTGATTGTGATAATAGGAGGGGCAGATTTCATGAAACAACTATTATCAGTGTAGTCTAGATCAGAGCTCTTGCACTTGGAAATGGATGGCTGCAGATTTTGTAATCGCAGTCCTGTTTATACTGAAACTCCATTTCCAACTCCTCGTTCAAGGTTATTAGCCTTGGTTGTTAAGGATGTTTTTGTGGTAAGTTCAAGTATATACATTTCTGAATTGGTACAGCCCCCTTCACAAAGCCTTACAGTCTCTAGAGGGGAAACAAAACAAAAGAGGATTCCTCCTCTCCCTCAGCCTTTTATTGGTCTCTGCTAATGCAGCTGTACTATGGGTAATAAGCAATTTTCTGATGTTTATAAAACTCTCCTCTATTGAGTATAATCTAAATCAGATCTAAACACACATCCGTGCACTATAGTCATCTAAATTATTTATAAGCTTGCTAAATACAAACAACTCTCACACTCTGCCACTCTTTAATGAAGTCCAAAAGTTGGCAAATGTCCATGGTAAATATAAAATTTTAAGGAAGTCTTCAACCATAGCTGCTACAGAAGCCAAGAGTTTCACAGCATGTTCATAACACTTCTGTAGAATATTGTGCAACAAAGAAAGAGTAAATTGTCCTTAAGGAAGTTTGTGGGGTTTTTTTTCATATTTAAAAGCAGCTGTAACTGATTTTTTTAATATCTTAAAACTTCATAGAACAAAATACTCATCACCATGCATCCTTAGTGCTGGAGATGACCATTATAACTGGAAATTAACCTGGATGAAAATGCATTTGAACTATGCAGTGAGCAACTCCTTAGTTAGAAGTAATATTACTTTGTGATGAGTGAATTAAGAAGGCATAATGTCAGACCAGAAACTGTTTTCCCTCCTATTTTTAAGGGGGGGCCTAGAATGTGAAAGTCAAATATTACAGTTGAATTTTGAAAATTCTTTAGTGCTGGAATACCTGTTTTCCAGGACATTTATTCTGCATTTCATGCATTTTAAGTGCTACCGGAGTAAAGCAGTGCTGTGATGAGATTGATTTTCTGTAAAATAGTAAGCAGCAGAAGTTAAGGACCCTTGAATATTTCTGGCAGAATTTCCCTTCACAGCAGCAACTTTTATTTGTGAACCTAATGATAGTCTCTTAGTATATGCTTCTTTATAAATACTCACTGTGTACATATGAAATGGCTGCTGTCCTTTGTTTCTTCTCTGGGGTTTGTAGTTTTTCGAGTACACATCCCATAATGAAATACGTTACAACACACGACAACCGGAAGTCTGCGCTGCAGTCGATTCAGGAACTGACTACTTGACAATGTACTTGTGTCAAGAAAATGTCCACAGTGTTCCTGAAAACCAGAAGTTTATTTTCAGAGAGGTAAGAGTGCCTGCTTGGATTTGGGTTTGTTTTTTGCGGGGGGAGTGGGTGGAAGGAGGATTGTTGAATTTTTTTAGTTTTTTATCTTACTGCATACACATCGTGCAGGCCACAGCACTGGCACAAGTCTCTGGGAGAAACAGGCTGTCTTTTAATATCTGAACACAGAAACAGGGTAGCAGGCAAAGAGTAGTCCAGTCATAAACAATAGGAAAATGAGAGGAAGGAAAGCACTCTTGTTAGCATCAAGGAGGTTGGGAACATTTTCTCTTGCATGTCACCCCTACTGTCTTCTCCTGAGACTGAGGTGCTTCAACACAATCCTTCTCCAGCCAGTCATATAGCTGGCCTACTTCTTCTCTCTTTTTATTGACTTATTTCCCTGTATTTATATTACCATGTATCCCAAATACTTCACTCACCACCATTACTTGGTGGTCTTTCCTGCTTTTAACCAGCTGCCACTACATGATATTAGCAAAACTTGTGTTTAGTAGTTTTGAATCTGTAAAGAAGCTCCTGGATGCCTGAGAGAAAATAGGCTGGATGAAAAATTACAGCCTTGGTCAGGTTCTGGAGTGTTGTTATTTGGCTAAGGGAAAAGGTCACATAATATATCAAAATGGTATATTTACATAATATGTCTGCATAATGCATCTAATCTCTACAGGCTGCGTGGCTGACAAATGTCACACTTCGATACTACCACCAGTGACAGGTAACAGGGGAAACTCTAAAAAAATATGGTGAAAATTACTGTCCATTCCCAAAATCTAGTCCAGACTGAAGCTCACAGTGATATTACTAAATAAAACTGTTTAAAAGGTTGACTTTATAGATGATATTTCATTTTTAATGTTGACTTTTAACAAATTCCTCAAGGTCATACACATTAATCCCTAAGATAACTTAAATTGAAGGATCTTCAGTCACTTCAAGAAGTAATCAAGAAAACTGGAAGTTTCAAATTGAGAAAATGAAAAAATTGAAAAAACTTAGGGAATGCATCTATTTCCACTGTATTCCAAACCATTAATTTTAGCATCTGAGGCTTTAGGAATTACTTTAAATGTTCTTTCTCATGATTACTTTGTGCCTGTGTATGATTTGAACGTACTGCTCTGCTTCAATTCCTATTCTGCTGCTGCACTAAATCAAAACCACCAGTCTCCACCTTTCAAGGCGAGTGATGGGTGAGGTGTGAGCACCACATTTCCTTTGCTTTGTGCGCAGTAGTGTCAGCCAGCTGTCCTTATGGATGGAGCATATCAAATCAAAGATTTGAACTGCCTTCCCAGCAGCTTGGCAAGAACTGAGTTCTTGCAGACACTGAGTCAAAAATGAGTGAGATGGATACTGATTAATCCACTCTAAAATTTGAATTATCATGATGGAAGCAGGAAAGTAACTCAGCAGCTGAGTCTGTCAGCAAGTCTATGAGCAGGCACACGCTGCTGGGCATCAGGAGCTGTGGCTCAGGATGCAATTCAGTGCAACATTCCTGGTGAAGGAAGGAGCAGAGTTCCACAGGAGTCAGGGTGACGCTCAGAAACAAGGCATTGGCATTTTGCTTTCAAAGCTGCCGGGGACCTTGGGACTGCTCACATGTGGGAGCCTCACCCAGGCCAAGGGGATGGCCTCAGATCAGGGCAGTCCTTCACGGCTGGCTACGCTGCCCTTTTGCAGCTTGCTATCCTAGCTGACAGTGCTCCTGGATTGGAACAAGAGATTTGAACTGGAGATTACCATAAAAAAAGGGCCTGAGGTCTCAAAATGTGTTCTTTTGGGAATTTGAGTGTGGAGGCCTGTCAGACCTTACACCTCTGAGGCAGCTGTACTGCCCTTCAGCAAAGCAAGTGAACTCCACACGCATCTTGCAATCAAGGGCCACGCTTAGATATTTTTACTTTTTCCACCACAAATATATCCTATGAAGAGACAGGAAAATTTTTGCTAAAAGTTTGTCCAACATTTATGCTTAATGAACAATATTTACCTTTTACTTACAAGATGTGCAATAGATTGATAAATTTGGGTAATGCTTGTGCTTGACTTAGTTCTATTCTGCCATATTCTGGTCCAGCAACAAAAGGCAATGAAAGCAATGTTGATGTAAGTTTATGTAAGTTTAAAAGCAGGATCTTTTGATAAAGTTTCAGGCATCCTCAAGCTCGGCTTTACCACACAACCCAGTTGGAAGGATATGTGGGATATTTATTTGTTGCAAATGTTTTCTGTTACTTTAAAACACAGTGATATGTCTGCAATTTTTGAGACTTGAAAATCAAACTTTATTTCCGTCTTTTGTAGGACGGTACCTTGTTTCACCCACAGACACAGAAGTGTCTACAAGCCGAGGCAAACGCTTACAACGGGAACCCAGCACCGTTGTTACGACCTTGTACCAACTCGGACTACCAAAAATGGTTCTTCAAAGAAAGA
The DNA here is from genome assembly GCA_013400175.1 of Phainopepla nitens. Lineage (NCBI taxonomy): Eukaryota > Metazoa > Chordata > Aves > Passeriformes > Bombycillidae > Phainopepla > Phainopepla nitens. The sequence goes on from VXBQ01013792.1 coordinate 53,567, forward strand.
AGTTGATCCAGATGTTGTCTAAGATATAGCTGAATAAAAAAAGAATGTCCTCTTTCTAGTCAGTAGTTAGTCAGCCTTTTGAAAATCTCTTATGTGATATATTTTTGTATGGAAAGAACTGTAATTAGTTGGCAAGCCTTGCATCTCGTTTCCTGGAGCTTTAGAAGGCACTAAGTATTGAGAGCTTCATAAACTGCCACAGAATCTACTCCTTTTCTCTTTATTTGGCAGCTAAATAACTGCTTCTGAAGTGTCTTAGGTTCTTTTCACAAGTGACAATATATTTTTTTTAATCTACTGTGTGGAAGTAAGGCAGTCAAAATAATTGCACTAATGTTAATCTGCCAATAACTTAAAATGTTTATTTTTCTACTAAAGCATTCTGCAGTTGAGTCTTTTAACAGATAATAGTTAATAATTATTCTCATCTTCTAAATACGGAGAGGGTAAATGTAGGCAATATTCTGCCCTAAATGACTCCCACAAAGCCCTCACTGAAGACAGTGTGGATTTACACATAAAGGCAGAGTATGTCTGCATGTTTTTGCACAAATAACAATCTTGATGCATACAGATTGCACATGCTTGACAATGCTATACTTTAAATGCTCTGACAATTTCAGATGTTCATGGCACTTGACAAGTTTCTAATCATGCTTAAGATGGGTTTGGGAGTAAAATGGGGATTTTTTTCATCTTTCTTAAAGGCGGAAGGCAACAACATTTAAAGGTGATGCTCTGGGAAAAGCGATTTAGATTCATATGGGCTCAGCTATGTGGCTGTGTCCTGGAATGCACAACCAGCTTTAACACTATGTGGATTTTCAACATACTTAAAACTTTCAAGATAAGACCTACCAATAATTTTTTATAAAAATTTCAAAATTACAGTTAGGGAAAATGAATCTTAAAGTTTAAGTGTTCAAATGATTCATGTAAAAACAATTACATTTTAAAAGCGGTTTTGCAATTGAGTTCTGTGAAATGCAGCTAATATCAATACAAAAAGGATTGGCTTTGGGATATAACTTGTGTTTTGTCTGGGAACACCTTTTAGATGAGTTGACCCTGCATATTGTCCTGTTGAAAACGTGGGGTGTAATCTGCACCAGCAGAGGATGGTTTGTGCCTTGGTGTGTGGTATTCTGCCTTACCCAATCAGGCAAGGAGTGTCTGTATAGGAACATATCTGGCCATTGACCATCAGCATTACCATGCTGATTAGAAGGGTTTCAACTCATAAGAAGAGTTTCTTTCTCTGTCAGATGAAGGAATGCTGATGTGTAGAAGGATGAAAATTTCAACCTTTTTCCCCCTCAGAAGTCTTGGCGTCGGTTTTGCTTAGTTTAGTATGTGTTTTGTTATTTGATCTTGTTCATGTTTTCTATAAAAAATGTACAGCCTTTTCTTTGGATCCCCATAAGCTCATGCCATTTTGGCGTACCTATTTATATGATTGGGGTGTGGGGGGAGGGTTTCTGGCTGTAGGAGGTACATGTATAGGTTCTTCCAAGGTCTTTCTTACCCATGTAGATAGAATGTTTTTGTGAGCACCTTTGAAGTTTTGTCTCTCTGGCTGGACTGGTGAAACTGATGTTAGAATTAATAAAATATTTTGTGATTCAGTAGAGTGGGAAATGTCTTATCAACTATCTTTTTTTCTTGTGGTCAGTGGTTTTCTTTTAACCATTTTGCTGATCTCTTAGGCCCAGATCCCTACAGCAGTTGGGAGAAGACAGCTGTATTTTATGGGGTGTCAAGTTCTGTTTCTTGAACTCAGTAATGCTCCTGTTCACCTGGTAGCAGCAGTGGTTTACAGTTTGTGGAGCCACAAATCAAAAATCAGTGGCTGCATGAGAGAACAGCAAGGATTTTCTATTAATTTCTGCTTTGCCTTCTTGACTGCTGATTGCACAATGTTAGTAGCTGATAAAAGCCCACCTACTAGAATCACGGCCAAAGCTCTCGCTGACCTCCATTCTCAATGAGGTTTTCTTAGTCTTGGGATTTCAAGATTTCATTTTCAGATGGTATGCAAATGAAACTTAGTAAATGGAAATTATTTTCTATACATCTTTTCACTTTGCCCTTTTTTAGAGGGAAGTATTGATGTTTTTGGCTTCCTGCAGCTAAGATATTTTCACGCATGCCAGCAAACCTGCTGGTCTGGGTTGCCTATTTGCTAGACAAACACACTTGAGTTCAAAAGCAAACACCGAACATTAGCAATGCCACCAGCTTGCTCCCTCTGTGATGGCCTTTACTAACCATGTTTTGTTTCTTGATAGCCTTTTCTTCTTCTCAACTCACTGGAGTTGTAATAATGTCTGGCTTCAGGTTTGGAGAATGAAGGACTCCATCAAGCATCTGAGTGATGAAGCACATCTTCAGACTTCCTTTAACATCTCCAGACTACCTTTTGCAGGAGGTCAGGGCTACCTGCTGAGGAATGGATTGTGAACTTTGGATTTCTCCTGAGCAGAGATGGGGTTGGATGTTTCATGGAAATGGAAAAAAACGGAGGATTTCAGTCACAAATCAATTCTTATTTCTTAGTCTTTCCATTCCTGTATTTATTTATTTTCTTTTAGAAAGCCATGCTGACCACAGTCAGGTGCCTAATTATCAGATCTATTTGGAATTATCAGGTAATGATTTTGACTTTTCATTTATTCACTCACCAATTTCCTTTCATTTCAAAATTGTGCATCTTCAGCACGGGCTAAAACTTACTGGATTTTCACTTCAACAGATGACAGTACATGAACCTTCCTTTGAAGAAATAAACCACTAAAACCTTTCTATATGAGGGCTTGACTGAATCATTATGTTAGGGGATTGTTAGAGCTTGCACAAACACCTGGGAACAACAGTCATCATTGTACATGCATCAGTCAACATGAATTGGAAATGGCTGGCTCTGCTGAAAACAGGGACTCAGAACTGTGTTCAATTTTTGTTATATTTATAGGAAGTGGTAAGATGCACTGCAAGGGGAAATTCATGTTGGTTGATAACACCAGGACTGATGAGATTGTGCTTCTATTTCCTATTTATGAAAACATGGGCACTTACACAGTGATACTGCTTGGCTGGTAATTTAAAATCTGATGCTCTTTTAAACTTCATTTGCCTCTCTTAAGGCCTTTAGATTTGGAGGTTAACTTGAAGTTAGTTGAGCTTTGTCCTGATACCCTGATATAAAGACGTAGCAATCAGGTGTCTGGAGAGACTCTAGAGTTAAGGTCATGCAGTTGTGTGTATACTCTTGCAACTGTGCAGGTTTTTTGGCAGTGTTTGAGAATGCTGTATACCCCTGTAACAAATATGGAACTTTGTGCTAGGAAGTTAGCTGAGGGAGGTGAGAAAGCCCTTGGGAAGGGGGGAAAAGATGGATAGGAGAGCTCTCCCCTGTTGTGTTGAGGCACAACAGTAATAGCTGAGTTTGAATTACAGCACTGCAGTATTCTTACATTTCTCATTTACAGTGGAAAAACATTATCCATGTACACACAGTACTAAAATTACTATGCCTAGATTAACAGTTTTCTTTTTTCTTTTTTTTTAATCCACTACTCACTGATATTCTTATGAATAGAAAAACCTAATTAGACCAGTCCCAGGCAGCACTGACAGGATGGCTCCAGGATTTGCAAAGGTGGCTGGAGACGAAAACACAGCAGGACCTTCTCTGTGACCTCTCCAAAAGTAGAAAGAAGATTAATATACAGGAAAATACATACAGGATGTGAGTTGCTGGCTTAAGGGGCTGCATGACATATTTTGTGTAGCATCAAATCATCTCCCAGAGTGGGAGAGGACTTGCAGCAGATGCAATTTATTTGTTGGTGTTAAGGGAAAAATCAGTTTTCTGAGTTTCTTGACTCTATCCATGGTCTGAAGATACTTAACATGCAACTGAAGAAAAAGTGGTCAAGGGAGTCATACCAGTACAGATGCTTAAATGTGAAATTAATTAATTAGGTACTCTGTGATGAGCAAATATAAATATATAAAGAACAAAATTGTTAATTGTGCATACACTGTGAGAAGACTTAGTAATAACTGAGAAATTGGAAGCGATCATTAGCAGAAAGATACTTGACAGTGTTTTTACAGAAATATGGTTTCACATGATTGAAGCACTGAAATGACTGTGTAACATGCCAGGAAGAAAGTGACATTTGATTTTCAAGTTAAGAGAATAGGTTTTACAATTCTTGTGAACTGATATTGTAGCCAACAAGGAATAAACAGAGTGTGTCTGATGTAGACCACCAAATGAGAATATAAAGCCTTTTTGCCTAACAGATAAAGGATGTGTGCTGCTTCAGAGGATTTCTTCCTAGGGAATGCGCTTTACCAATTTGACGGTAGCAAAACATTCTGAGGATTTCTAAGGGAAAAAATTGCAGCTGGACCATTGTCTGTGTCTGACACAATCTTTAATAAGCAGTTTGGTGCAATTCTCCTTTAGGCCTCCTTTTATTTAAAATGAGCTGTTACCTGGGCATCTGTTATGCATAAACACAACATAGTACCTAAGAAAGAAGAAATTTCTCGGTGTTGAGAATTGGAAAGAAAGAAGCAGGCTTTACAAAATATAACTGCAGCATAAAATCATGTTGAAAACATGTAGACAATGTGAAACTTTCTATCCGAATATACTTAGGTGCCAGATAGAAAGGTTTTTGTGACATCAAAAGTTGGCCTCAGTGTGTCTGTTATACTATGATTTTTAATTACATTATTTTCTTTCAACACGTTCTCTGTTTTGGGGTGGGGGGTGCTTGGGGTGGTTTTGTTTGGTTTTGTTTGGGTTTTTTGGTTTTTTTTACAAAAGGTGGGGAAACTAATTTTCACGCCTCACTGATACACAGGAAGAATTTTGAGAAGCTTACTTTAACTAATCCTCACTGTTCAATATGTGGCCTTATTTGCATCCCCATAACAAATCCCTAGACTAAAAAAAAAAAAGTTATTAGTGTGAGTTGTTCCTCTTTTTTTTTTTTATTGTTGGTGGGTTGTTTTTATAGAACTTGAATGTTACAGTTTCTTAGTGTTTCCCAAATACTTATTAATCTGTCTTCATATTAATCTGTCTTCATTACCATGAAGGAAAAGCACCCTGTTTTACTGACAGGGAATGCAGCAACAAACAGATTAAGGTCAGAAGTACCACATTGTTAAATACTGTAATTTGAAGTGCAGCTTTGCTTGGTTTAAATGATACTCAGCCATCCTCCAGACCTCTGCAGCTCCCAGCTGCATTCCTTTGCCCTAGCTCTCCAGCACTGGCCTTCCCTGTGCACTGCAGGGACATCAGTGTCAGCTGGTCTCTGCCTCCCACATGAGGGCAAGCCTTGAACTTCACAGAGTGGAACTGTCCAGTAACTCTTTCTGGCCTGTGCTGGGAAAAGCAAGGAGATGCATTTCAACCTTCAGCTAACAAAAGGGACCTTTGCTGCTGCAGCAGTAGTAAGGCAGGATGTCAAGCAGTTGCTAATAATGTCCAAGATACTAATTCTGTTGTAACACACAACCTGGCCTCAAGCTTTCTTTCAGAAAGACCGAGTTCTCAAAAACGTGGAAATTGCTTCCAAAAAAAGCCCCAAATCTTGGAAAGCTGATGACGGCCCAGAGACAATGTGAGTGTGTATATTAATGAACTGCCAATATTGTAAAATGATCACCAAGTTGATCCAAGTAGCTGTAATTCTGGTAGCCAAGTACTGGTGAAAATCACGGGATGATACAGTATACAAGCAGTGAAGAAACATTTTCTGTGAAACTAGTTTTGACAAACTTGCATATCGAGTTGAAAATGGCAAAACACCATTTAGCATATGATATTCTGGTTAAAAATAGCATTACACAAAATCAATATGGCACCTATTCCTGTTGGCATCCTAGGAATGTTCTTGGTGTTATGATAATCAATTTTTTGGAAGAAAATGAGTTGCTTGAAAGTTTGCAGATGACAAACTGCTGGACAAGTCACTTGTACAAATAAAGCTCATGGTTTGATTTATTCTAGTGCAAGGCTAAGTGCTAGGAGTAAGGAGGTAGGCGATGCTTTTTGGCAGTATGGATTCAAAACATGGCGTAGACAAATGCATGAAGAGACATCCCCACAAGGACAACACACTGTCTGGTCTGCCTGTAGGGATTAGGTTTGCCAACCTGCCCAGCCTATGGAACTGGCTGGTACTGAGGGAGGTGCTGAGGTTGCAGCTTATGGCCCAGTGCAGGCAGGTCACAGGGTCGGAAGGGCCAGTTCAACATCATGTGGGAAAAGGAGAGGTGCATTGGAAGTGCCTCCAGGAATGATTCTTGAGGTGAGGGAAAGTTTGCCTTATTATTTTACAAAAGAAAAATGTGATTAATCTTAGCCTGTGTGTGGGAGAAGATCACTGATACTACATCCCCTTAAGCTAATAAAGGTATGATGAGAACTAGTGGCTGGAAGTTGGAATAAGACAAATTGATACTGGATATAAAATGCACCTTTTAACAAACTAATGAATGATTGAAATTATTTATCAAGAGATGTGATGGACTCTTCATTACTGATGCTGTAAAGTCAACACTGCTGGTTGTCATTCTGAGTGAAAGGCTGTAATGCAACAAGTGTTACGAAATTACTGGTGGAGGGCTTTTTGCCCAAGGTCAGATCTTACAATCTTAGAATATATTAATCCACGAAAATTCTTTCCAATTTATTGCAGACATGCTGCCATTGCTGTGTAATATAAATTAGATGTATTAGGTTGATCTTCAAAGGTGTGCTCAGAGTGACCTCAGGAAATTTATGAATATGTATAGAAAGTGGGGTGCCTAAAGCAAGGTTAAGAGAAGTTTTGCATTTTACCTCTACTGCCTCCTGTATGGGATCTACCTGAGATGAAAGAGATCAGTGAGCTGCTGCTCTGGGGTTCTGCAGACCACGGATGTGGGTGGGCAGTGTGAACGTGTTCCCTGGGGTGGGGGTATAGCCTGGCAGCAACCCAGACAGCCATGGGCTGTCTATGGAATATGCCCCACAGCCACTGAGATGTGGAGACAACTACTTGGGAGAACAGGCGCGGAAAGGGCTCACTTCCCATAGGCTTTTCACAGGTTTGCGACAGCCCTCCGGGA